>JZKD02S1577240.1:683875-705293 GCA_000966675.3 Picea glauca
GAAGCCATTCTCACAAAAACAGTGAAGGAAAATAGAAAGGATTGGTCCTACAGGCTCCCTGAAGCATTATGGGCCTATAGAACTACCTGGAGAAATACTACAGGATTCTCTCCCTGTGAATTAGTCTATGGAAAGAGTGTTTTCTTTCCTGTGGAATTTGAAATAAAAACCTTAAGGATTGCCTTAGTTGTCAACCTTGATTTGACCGATGCACAGACAGCCAGGTTGCAGCAGCTTAATGAATTGGAGGAGAAAATACTAGATGCCATTCAACAGATGACCATAATTCAACAGCAAAGATCAAAATGGCATGACAAAACTATCAAGAACAAGCAGTTCCAAAAAGGTAATTGGGCCCTACTGTATGACTCTCGGTTCAAAGAATTTCAAGGGAAATTGTGTACAAGATGGCTTGGACCCTACGAAGTAGACACTGTTTTCTCCAATGGAACAGTGAGGCTCCTCACAATCGATGACTCCAAAACTGTCTGTACCAGTGCCCTACTTCCAAAGAATATTTTAAGGCCGCATGCATGGCAGACTCCCATTACCTCTTCTTAGAGGAGGCCTCTACCCCTCATTGCAATTAATTCTTTTAAGTTAATTTCTTTAGTATTAGATTAGATTTTATTTTATTTACTAATAATCCCTATCAGGAAATACCATGTTACAATCAATTTTTGTAGATTCCCGATTGAACCACAGGCCACTAGGAAAGGACGATCCTACTTCACAAAGAGACCAGCTTTCCCGATGTTGAAACACCACTGTTCAGCACTTTTGACTTTCCTTTGTTGTTGAAACACCATTGTCAGCAACTCATTGTTTTTTCTTTGTTACTGAAACACCATTGACTTTCCCCATTGCTGAAACACCACTATCAGCAACCCCACACCTTTTTCCCCATCACTGTTTAGCAACCTTTTACCACTGTCCCCACTGCTGAAACACCATTGTTTAGCACTTTTTGACTTTCCTCTGTTGCTGAAACACCATTGTCAACAATCTTTTACCATGCTCCCTATTGTTGAAACACCATTCATAGAAACTTTCTGCATTCTCCCTATTGCCAAAACACTACAGTCCAACAATTCTTCACATTTCCTCATAGAGGAAACAACATCGTCTAGCAATTGTTTCACCTTTTCTTTTATGTTGTTGAAACACCATTGTCAACAACTTTTCACCACTTTCCCTATTGCTGAAACACCATTCACAGCAACCTTTCGCCTTCTCCCTATTGCCAAAACACTACAGTTCAGAAATTCTTCACTTTCTTCATCGACGAAACAACACCGTCCAGCAATTGTTTCGCCCCGTTTTTCCTGTTTCTAAAACACCATTGTTCAGCAGTTCTTCACATTTTCTCATCAACGAAACAACATTGTCCAGCAATTGTTTCGCCCCGTTCTTTTCTGTTGCTGAAACACCAACTTTTCAACATTATCTGTCCACAAGCTTTTATGCTTTCATACTATAGTTCGTCCTTCCAGTCAGCAAATCCTTGATACAATTCATCTAACAAGTCAAAAGTTTCTGCCATGACTACTGCAGAACTACCATGGACAGGCATTATATTTTGTTTGCAGCATGAATCAGAAGGTAAGGCGAGGTATGTAAATTTTATGTAATACAGTTAAGCTATAGTTAATGAAAAGATTCCAAATCATTATGACCACTCGAGTGCAATCATTACTAGCCGCACTTGATGGGAGGGGAAGACATATCAAACCTTTTATACCATCATTTCATATGAATCCACCACCGCCATCCCTAT
The DNA here is from genome assembly GCA_000966675.3 of Picea glauca. Taxonomy (NCBI): domain Eukaryota; kingdom Viridiplantae; phylum Streptophyta; class Pinopsida; order Pinales; family Pinaceae; genus Picea; species Picea glauca. Next base: position 685,653 of record JZKD02S1577240.1, read on the forward strand.
TTTACTATCCTTTCGCGTGCTTCACCACCATTTGCATACCTTCACTCGGAAAAATCACTCTGCGTAGAAGCTATTACTCAAACTCTTTGACGGTGTATTCTACCGAGTTGGTAGCTATGGGAGGCTCTGTTCTACGGTATGAACCTGCCACAACAGCCCTGTTAGAACTATATCCAAAATCTTATCAAATTTTTTAGCAGGCAGGATGGCTAAGTTATTTTCAGAGACTCCAGGGGTATGATGAAAAATAGGTTCTTCAATTCTCTCAAAACCTTCAGGAAGACCATTCCATTGTTCAAGGGGTCCAAATTTCAGTAATAGAAGAGGATATAGCACAGGTTTTGGGTCTCCCCACCAATGGAATTTGCATGTTCAGCCGTAAACATATCATTCAAAATGCCCAGCAGAAATTATTCCTGCCAGAAGAATGAATTGAACCAAAAGGTCGGGGTATCCGACTCGGCTCCTTGCCGCCTCCATGGCCGGAAGTTGAAAAAATTGTCAAGCACTACCTCACCTATGAAGGCCAATACCAGGTAGTCTACCAGCATGATTTCATCCTGTTGTCTCATTTACGGCATAATAGACGGGTGAATATTCCTTATTATTTTCTTGGTTGTCTTAAAAATATGGCGCACTACTGCAGAAAGGCTAAAGATCCCACCCTTTCACTCACCCATCACCGTCTCGTCCAACTGCTTATCCAAAGGGGTTTTGCCCAACAAAACCCTCCACTAAACAAGCCAGCCATAAACCCCCAAAGAGCTGCTGAAATTCCCGAAAACCTCCAGGAGCAGCAACCGCAAAACCCCCCAGACTCTCCAGAAGTACCTAACAGTACACCTACAGAACCAATCAGTCCAATTGACTCCCCTATCATACCAAGACCACCTCACACCTTACCAGAATCATCCACTCCCGCCCTTCATATTCTTAGTGATGATTCTGAGCCAGATAATTCCCCCTGCCCCATCATTGAGGAAAAACCCCCACGTAAACGAAAGTAAATTCCTTTCTTTCCACCCTTCTTACAAATAAAACGAACAAGGACCTCAACAAGGCCAGCCATTATTTCCACTACCCTAGACCCCCAAACCATCTGACTAATACCCCATACACCTCTAACCTCTCAAATGCCGAAATCTTTGCCTATTCCACCCACAGGCATTGAAACACAAGAACCAGATGCCCAGGGTGTTGCGACATCATCTGTTTCAAATTCAGTAGCTGAAACACAAGAACCAGCTACCCATTCTGTAGCTGAAACACAAGAACCAGCTACCCATTCTGTAGCTGAAACACAAGAACCAGCTACCCATCCCGTAGCTGAAACACAAGAACCAGCTACCCATTCAGTAGCTGAAACACAAGAACCAGCTACTCATTCAGTGGCTGAAACATAAGAACCAGCCATAGCTGCCACACAAGAACCAGCTACGGCTGAAACACAAGAACCAGCTACTGATATTGACAGTGAGATACAGGAATCAGAGGTCCAAGGTGCTACAACATTACTCTCCTTACATCAAGAAGCTGAAACACAAGAAGCAGCTGCCAATCATATAGTTGCTCCACAAAAACCAGCTAGGGAGACTATGACTACTACACAAGAACCAGTCACCTCTCAACCAGAACTAACAATGGCCTCTATCTTAGAAGAAAATGAGTTTATAAAGTCTGAACTGGAAGCATACAATAAAGAACTAGCCATCGCAAAGGAAGCATATGAAAAGGAACTTAATTTGCACACCCTAGCTCGTATAGCAACCATGTCAGAGGGGACTACAACAGAGAGCCCATGTAAAGAATATATGTGTTGTCAATGTGGGGATATCTACTATCAAGCAAGCTACAAGGTAATTCAAGTCCCAATGCCAGGAGCTCCCCCTACTCCTTCAACTTTTTTAGTCAAAGAAGAAGAACCTGCTGAAACAAAAGAACTAGCAGGACCTCCCAAGATTAAGACTAAGCCCTGCATTGCAACAAATGAAACCCTTGTTTTTGTTAAAAATGTTGTACAGACAGTACCTATTGAGGAATTTACACCTCCCAGCCAGATCAATATCCACACTTTTGTGGAACAATCTACTCAAACCGTACCTCACCCCACTACTTGCAACACTGAAACATAGACTCAGCCATGGGATGAGCAGGCAGTAATACAGAAATGAAAGAAAGAGTATGCTGCTACACAGGCCAAAAGCATGCAAGAGAACAGACAAATCTGGATAACAAAGAGTTGAAAGGCAGATTGGCCCTAGTATTTGACTTGGCACAAAAGCTATTGGCTACAAGGAAACCATCATGTAATTACTCCTTGTTCCTTATGGAATGACTTACATGGTTTCAGATCAAATCAATCACAAAGGGCAGACCTCATGAAGTACTACACCTAACAGATTTTGTCAAAAATTTTGCAGAAGCCTCTACTAGGGATCAACACCTCCTCTGTGAGGCATACTTTCATAACGAGGCCATCCTCAAGAACATGCAGTTGAACCTTAACCCTCTTTTTGGGGACATCCAGATTCGGGCATTCACCTCCTTTCTCCACAATCAGATTTTGTGGCAGGATGACTTCTTGGCTACCAAGCACAATGAAGATAAATGCCTTCTCTGGATAAGACCAGAACCATAGAATGCAGCCACCTTTGTCACAGAATATTATCAGTTCTTAAAGAAACCAGGGATGACTGAACATGTTCAGCAGCTATAATCAACAATGCTTCAGGATTGTCAGCACTTCATCAGATCTATAGAGATTTCTGCCCTCTAGGAAAATAACTTGTTTTGGCAGCAATCCACTAAGAAAAGGTAGGAACACCACCCTTTTAACCCTACTAATCTTGAGGTAGCAATCTCCAGGGTACCTAACTACATCCAGTCTATTCAGCAATTACTTGAAAGTTGGATAGGGTACCGGTTTTATTTTCCTATCCTCTGGTTTCCAATAGAAAGATATCAAATCCATCATAAGCTGCCTAAGAAGATAGAAACAACAGCTTGGCAAAGGTTACAATGAGTCCAAGGGTTCAAAGCACCAACGGACAGTACCTCCCACAGCTACTGCTTGAGCAACTTGCATGCTCAGAGTCGGTATTTAGACTCTGATTCAGAGTGAAGTTGCCTGAGGACATGCAACACTTTAAGTTGGGGGGGGTGTTAGGACCACACAATGTACCTTTTCGCCCATACTTTTTGCCACTATTACACTCTTGATCACTCACATTTAAACTCATATTATCACTTTATCCTATCTTTCCAAAGGTATATAACGTCTCTTCTCTTTACTATACGTTTAATCTATTTTTCATATAATTTCACATCACTCTCGCACTTAACCATTGATTAGAAATATATAAGTGCTGAAACAGTTCAAACTGTAGATTAGCATTTGAGGTCTGTTGTTGAAACAACAATTCACAGAAGTTGTTACACATTCCATGGTCACGATGTTGAAACACAGAGGAAGCTGTTACACAGTCCATGGTCGATGATGCTGAAACACAGAAGTTGTTACACAATCCATGGTCGACGATGCTAAAAAACAGAAGCTGTTACACAATTCATGATCAACGATGCTGAGGAAGCTGCTACACAGTCCATGGTCACGATGTTGAAACACAAAGGAAGTCATTACACAATCCGCGATCAACAACAACTCACACAGATTGACCACAACAACTGCACTGTGATCCAAGCATCAACCATCGTTGTTGCCTGAGAAGTGTTGAATAGTCAAAGTGCAAATCTCGTGGCTGAAACAACCCACGATTTTTGATGTCGAAATAGCATGCAACAACAACAACAAGAAAGAACTGTTACTCCAGTCATAACAGCAACACCTCATTCAGCACTTGTAATAACATTATGTTGCGGGAGACTAGGACATCCTATTCCAATTTAGAAAGTCGATCTGACTAAGAATAGGACTCAGATATACATCTGTAATTTTTTATCAATTGTATCGAAGGGATTCCCTCTTTAAATAAGAGGAAATCATCATTCGAAAGGATCTCCAGTTTTTGTACTAAGAAAGTTTCACAGAGAAGGATGTACTTCATTTTCAGATTGTAATATGATACATTGATAGATGAATAAAAGACTGTTTTGATCATCCTTCTCTAGCCTCTTCGTCTCAGGGGAATATTGTGAGAAGGGAGGGCCCACCTTCTTCACAAGATTCACCCGTTAGTTTTATAGTGTGTTAGTGTGAATTTTGTTCATGCCTTGACTAGTTTCTGTTTTGCTGAAACACTACTTTAATGAATTATGCTTTGCTGAAACACTATTGAACTTTGTTTTACCGAACGTTACATTGTTTTCATGTGGTTCATGCTTGGATAATTGATAATCATTTTAGTTGGCAATTTTGTGTGATGAATTTAAGGAAGTTTAGTAGTCAGAGACTGGTGCTAAAGGTTCTTACTTAAAGGAAGGGATTAAGGGTCCTGTTCTCTGTTAGAAGTAGTTAGCCTTCAATTATTTTCATGAATGTGCTAATCAGAGACTGGTGCTAAAGGTTCTTGCTTAAAGGAAGGGATTAAGGGTCCTGTTCGTTGTTAGAAGTAGTTATCCTTCAATTATTTTCATGAGTGTGCTAATCAGAGACTGGTGCTAAAGGTTCCTGCTTAAAGGAAGGGATTGAGGGTCATGTTCTCTGTTAGATATAGTTAGTCTTCAATGCATTAATTTTTTCATGAAAGTGTGTTAATCAGAAACAAGGTGTTGGAGTTCCTGCTTGGGAATAGGGTCTTGTTCTCTGGTTACAGAATAGTTGTTATTTTCTGTTGCAATTTTTATTTTAATGTAATCCAGGATTCTTTAGATTAATCATCTCTTTAAGCTCTGCAATAGGTAGGTTGCTTTCCTGTAATTCAAGTCAGAACTTCAGTTCATTCAAGGCAAGTGTGATTAATATAGTTTCCTTTACTACAACTCTAGGTTGCTTTTGGAATTGAGCATATATAGTGCATGGTTACCTTTGAAATAAACAGACTTCCCTGGGTTGAAAATTTATGTAGCACTTGATTGTTTAAATTAATTAAGAAATTATAGTGACCAACAAGGGGGAGTTACTCCTTTTCCCATGGTTATTTTAAGCATGTACAATATCAGGAGGAGACATATCGACAAGGGGAGTTAATCATTTGTCAAAGGGTGAGAGATAAATAAATTCATGACGATGAAGAGATAGAGGTAGTGTAGACATGGGGAGTAGCCCCAAGGAGAGTTCAGTAAGGGGGAGAAACCCCACAGTGGGAGACATGCCCAGAGAATACCCTTTGCCATTGATGTCAAAGGGGGAGAGTGAGAAACATTGTTAAGGAGTTATGGTCACATAAAGAGTTTGAGCATGATTGTTTCCATGTCTAATTATTGCCATAAATTCCAAAGGGGGATATTGTTGTATAGTTGGTTTATATTAATGGACATATGGTTTGGACAGTTGGTTTTCATTGATGTCAACCCTTGGAGAGTGATCTTGGATATTGATTTCAACCCTTAGAGATTGATGTCAACCCTTGGAGAGGTCCAGATATGTTGTAAACTTGATTGACATTTGTATGATCGTGATTAATGATGAGTTCATTGGGTACATTTGATGTACTCTACATGTAGCCCATGAGGTATGGTTATGGGACCCAAAGTTTATTAAGGAATAATTATATGAAGGAAAGTGAAATTTCGTATAATAATATCACACATGGATAGTACATTTCATTCCATTTCTGGTGATAGGTGGTACACCACGTGGATCCTCATGGTTGAGGATTTATGGCATTGTGAATATGGAAGCCCCAAATGGTGGTCAAAAATCCCCTAGTTGGTTAGAAGTCAATGAATTAAAGGGTAAAGTGGTTGTAAAGAGAAAATTTAAGAAGCCCTCAAGTTAAGGAAAGTGGTCCCAAAGTGTTGAAGAATCCCTAATGTTAAGGTAAGTGTTCCCAAAGTTAAGGAAAGAGGTTACTTAGAAAAAGTATAAATACACCTCAAGAAGTCTCTCATAAGTACATCACATATACTCACAAGTTCATTTAATATACACCTAATTGATAAATGTATTCTTATATGAGGTAAACAAGGATATTTGAGGCATTTCTTCAGAGGGAATATGAAGTAAAGAAGGTAACAATTCCAAGGGAGGATGAAGTCTTGTGAGGATGTGTTCTAAGGTATGTTATTTACAGGACATCTTACCATTTTTACTATAAATTGTTTTATATAATGATTGATATAGTGAAACCTAGAGGATAATGACAATATGTATCAAGGTACCTGTGGTAGAAATTTTAGCTTCTGGGTCGTTGTATTTTGGGACATACACTCTATCGAAGATAGGGTTTTTGGCTAGTCCTGGAACTAGTCTCAAACAAGTGTTATGGGTAAAACATTCATAACTTATTCATAGAAGATCCAAATTTAGTGAAACAAAATTCATTGGATAGGTTACATTTTGTAGTACGTTGGGTACAATTTTTAGATCCATATATTAAATATTACACGCGTGGCATTCTCTACAAGGTCACTCTCTAGAATAAGCCATAATTCAAGAAGGTCTACCATTTTTGCTATAACTCCTTTTCTAGGATGTTCCAAGTAGTGAAACTTGGGGGAATTGTAGAGAAGATACTAAATAATATTTTGTACAATATTCAGACATTTAATTATTACAAGTATAGAGTTATTCTGGTTTAAAGTTAGGGTTTTTTGACTAATCCAAAACTAGTCCCATGAGACTAAGGTAATGTTTGATGAAGATGCTATTCTCTTGTTGTTGAAGTTGAGAAAGGTATGCAGGTTTGTGATCACATACACAAGGTATGTTATAGAGTTACAAGTATGTTTATATGCATGTTTTTAGGGTTACATGTTGATGATGTTATGGTGTATGGCATGATTGAGACATATCATGAGTGATATGGTATATGGTTGAGGCACATGATTTGAGGAGCATGTTGGATATTGGGCACAATTTTTGAGATACATTTTGGTATATGCATAAGGAACTTGTTGGTGATCTATATACATTCTTGGTACACATTTGGCACATATTCTTGGCATATGGTTGATGCACATTTCATGGTATATGGTACATGTTGGGTGAGATACATTATTTGTACACTTCTTGGTTTATTGGTACAAGGTGTATGGTTGTTGGGTTAGTGGTCTATCATTGATATTGATACATTATTGACATATATACTTGGAATATGGTAGTCCATGCATAGGATACATCTCTTAGTGGTGATGATACTTGGTTGAGATACACTCTTGGTATTACTTGTTCAACATATCTAATGGTACATGGTATAGTACATGTTTGATGCTTGATATGGTATATGAGATACATTTCATGGTTGACACATGGTATGGTATAAGGTAGAGGTATTGATTTGCATGGTTTATGTACATGGTTAATTTACATGGTTGGCATATTGTATGGTACATGGTTGGGGTACATGGTTGGTACATGGTTGATGGTACAAGTTGATGTATGGTACATGCCTCATACATGATTGGTGCACTTGTTATTATATATGATTGATGCACTTGTTTTGGTACATAGTTGATGCACTTGTTATGGTAAATGGTTGATGCACTTGATGGTACATGGTTGAGACACATATCTTGTGATGGTATGTGGTGATGTTGGATCATGCTTCGTTGAGACATTTGTTTGTTGGACACATAGTTGATAGGTGTCTTTGATATATGATCCATGTGAGAGGATTTGGTTGAGTATTAGTGATAGTGGAAGTGGCAGTGGCAGTGACAATGACAATATCAGTGACAGTGGCAGTGACAGTGATAGTGATAGTAATAGTGGTAGTGATAGTGACAAAGACAATGACACAGTTGTGACAACATTTGTGATAGTTGGTCTACATTTATATTTTAGGGTGGTAGGATGGGGAAATGAAAGGGGGTTGGAGCTGTAAAATTATGGATTTGGAGATTCCTTCAGGTTGGAGCCTGAGAACTAGGTGGTTGTAGCCACCTTCCAGTTAGAGCCGAAGAACCTAGGGGGTTGTAGCCTCCTTCTAGTTGGAGCCAGAGAATCGGGGAGCTGTAGCTTCCTTGAGGTTGGAGCCTGAGAATAGGGGGTTAGATCCTCCTTCCAATTGTAGCTGGAGAATTGGGAATTTGGTGCTTCTTATGAATGAATTCTTGATATATATAAGAAAGAATTATGTGGTTTTCTGCCATTTGGATTTCCACGTAAATACTGGTGTATTGTGTTCTTGATGTGATGTTGATGTGATTTTGCTTATGTTTACATGCTTATGATATATTTATTGGATGCAATCATAAATTATACATTGATGATATACTTCTAAACACTATTGGTAAACATAAATAATATATAATGCGGTTAAAAGTGGAATAATTTCTCATTATTGAATCACCCCCCTATCAGTAATCCAACATTTCGTGGGCTTCTGAGAATAATCTTGCTCTTGCTTCTGTAAGTGAAAGATTTTTCCTCTGGAGTAATTTTTAATGTAATTCTTTGTCTTGCGTTCTCATGATTCACGTATGTCTTGCACGGTTAACATCTATGTATACTCATGCATGCCCAGGTTCAGAACTACTAGCAATGGAACCAATGTTGTAATCTAGGGGTAAATAGGGAGAGTTACAAGTAGTCCTTACATAAGTAGCATAGAATATACACACATATAGATATAGACAAATACATACACAAGTAGTGAGAGCCCAAAGATATGTATTCATTAAAGGATATAGCAATGCAGTACAATGTATACAATCTCTCACACAAAGATATCAAAGTCTCTATGTGCTTGTCTATTTATATTCCTATATGTCTAGTTACCAGGTAGTTGTAACTACTTAACTTCTTGGGTCGATCGATTATCAGATGCTTTGATTGATTTACAATTCCAACTACAATAGTCAACCGACTATTTCTTAGTCGACTGGCAGGTCTAGTCAACAGATTCAACTAGCCCCTACAACAACACTTCTTAAGGCACACAATTATTTCGAGTGGAAGCCAAATATTCTACTTCTTCTCAGATGTAAAAGATTATATCGAATAACCATGGTGAAAAATGAAGAGCCTGATTATGGCAATGATAAAAAAATAAAAATCAATAGACAAGATATGGCTTTCAAAGTTATTTGCATGCTCGTTTCTCCTGAAATTCAATATCATGTGACATCACTCTCAACTCCAGATGAAGTATGGACCAAATTGGAGGTTCTATTCGGGATAAAGGAAGATTGTGAAGAATTCATGTAGGATATTGAAAAGACAAAGCCAAAATAAAAGAAACCAGAGGAACAAGCTTCTCAGTTTGAAGAGATTCCCATGCATGCATATTAGGAGCCACATATAGAGACTTCTGCATACCCCATGAATGCATCTTAGTAGCCACGTGAAAATATTTTTTCACATCCTCTTGTTCAAAAAATTTGAGATGATGTCTCCTCCAAATCAAATCATATTTCTGGATCTAATTTGGATGATATTGAGCATGCATATGATGAGCTAGATCAAATACCCAAGTGGGCACAATCCATCTTGTTGATAGTCGATTATCTTGCAGATGATCCTGCCGATTATAGAAGGACGAGACACCAATTTGAAGGATATCCACATGCGCTCACAACCATATAACCAATAATTCACATGCATTGCTACATAGTTCTAACATCTAACCCTCAGGCCTATGCAGAGGATGAAGGGAATCCATATTGGGAAACTTCAATGAATGAAGGGGATTTGGATATTCTTATTTCTAATAAGAGAAAGTGGATATATATGGACATTTGATAGGTGCATCTACTTCATCAGATCTATACATACATCTACATTTTCAAAAAAATCTTTATCGAGCATAAACTTGCACATTTGCAAGGTCTTCTTGGAGTGAAGGACACAGATACTTATGATCCGGATTATTTTCGGCACGAAATGAGAGCGAAGATATAATAAATAAATGTACAGAGATATATCAGATATCCAATAATATAACAAATATATATAATACATATAACCATAAACACAGAGATACAGTAATACATAATTTCTATTAATGAATGAAATGTACGAAACTATAGAAATACAGAGTGAAAGACTCACTAGAATGGTGGAAGCTTATATTTGAGAAGAGATGTGATGGCTATGCTCATTCATAAGAAGATTATTATTATAATGAGGATCCAAAGGAATTTTTAACATAAATAAAATTCAAAACCCTAACCTCAGAAGATGAAAAGCCAACAATTTTGTGGACCCTGTTTTGGGAAGTTTGGTGTATCGACTTCCTGGGGGCGTAACTTTGGCATACAATCTCCTTTTGGAGTGGACAAGAGATCGTTCGAAAGGTATCAACGATGAGCTTAATTTTTGGGTATCAATGAGAGCGTTTGGCTATCTTTGAGGTGTCCGGTCGTGAAAACACATTGTTTAGGCCCTCAAAATGGCCCCAGAAGTTTAGGACCCAAAAAACTACTAAAAATAGTATATTTCCAACAAACTATTTTGAGCCAGTTGGAATAGGTGAGTGGCCATCGATATCCACTTGGATCAATATTCCCTCCTTAGGAAGAAATGGTATCCATTGCGTTGGTTTTTCAGGGGAGAGGGGAAAGTGTTTGTTGAATCTAAATCTTGGTGAGTTGCTTGCCTTGCTGGAGAAGTTGCGTTGATAACTTGATGAACACTATCACGAACCTGTTGTTGGCAAGGTTAAATCCATTTAACCAACCTGTTGTATCTTGGATTGACTGGGATGTGTGTAGGTACCATTTTAGGTGAAAAAAACAATATCTTATTTCTCTTATGTAATCTGCTTCTGTTGGAAAGAAAGGTCTTGGGCCATGGCTGCAGTTGTTGCAGTGTCCTTTTGTTCACCTTTTGAATATATTGTGAAGAGGTTTAATTTTTTAGTATGATAGATTACCTTGCAGCATTGTTTTGGTGGAATAGTAGTCAGAACTACCTCTATTATATTGTAGAAATGACCCCCCAGAATAGCAATGACACTACAGGTTCGAGACTCATAAATAGCATGGTGCTTCCACATATATGGTTGGACCAAAAGAACATCACAAACATCTAGTAGGGAAACATCACATAACATCTCATCCTTGAAAGGCTAGATGTCGTATGACAATCGACACTGCTAGTTGAAACAAAGATCTCCTCTCTCGCAAAGCCACCCAATGTTGTATCGTTGTGGGTGTGGTGTTGTCGACAATCCCAATTTTTTGATAACCTCTATTGAGATGAGGTTCTTTTGGCTTCCACTATTAACAATAAAATGTAGTGAGGTCCCCTTCACCCACATCTGTGAATGAAAAAGGTGCTCCCCCTCTTCAGGATCTGCTAGTTCTTCTGGTTGAATTGTTGTGGTTGCAACAGTAGCAGTGGGATTTGTGTTGATGATCTGTCTTCTCCCATTATTTTATGAATCATATTCCATGTTAGGTTTTGGATCATTTTTTTTTATCTTAGACACCAATGATTTTTTTGAGCGGCATTCTTTAGTGTTGTGCCAAGGGATATTGTGGAAATCCCACCACTTTCCAGTGTCCTTCTTCGTCTTTCTGTTACTCTTCTTTTCTTGTGGCTTGGACTGGTTTTCTGGAGGCTAGTTGTTAACCATATTTACCATACTTTGGTTGTTGCATATTTAGAGACACAAACTCCCATTTGTTCTAGTGCCTGAATTTCTGCTTGATTTTGACAATATATCAATAGGCAGCTCCCAATGATTAGATGTCCAGGATATCCATTTTGGTTTGGATGTACCTATGTAGATCCCCGTAGTATTTCAGAACTAGATGTTGCTCGGAGTGTTTGATACCAAGCTTGGTATGCAAGGTATGGAAAGTATTTGTGAACTCCAACACTTTTTGGCCCCTCTCTTTCCACAGTGTGGTCCATCTCATGTACTAGTCATCATAGTTACCAACATGGTAATATTGTTCCTTGACCACATTCACAAAAAAATCCCAAGTGGGATCGACCCCATATATTCTAGACTCCTTTGTGGAACTTTGCCCCTAGTAAGTTTCCCACCATTGTTTGACATGGGGGAGAGCCTTAAGGAGTGTGAAGGGGATCTTTTCCCTATCGAAAAAATTGTGAACAAAGAAATAACCTTCTAGCAGATTTAGCCATTTTTCTAGGGAATCCACATCGATCTAACCTTAAAATATGGGAATATCAAAATTAATTATACTTTGAAAGGAGAGGTGCCTCCAAAGTGGTCGCTTGATGAAGACACACAGATTGTTATCGGTAGGCTTTGAAGGATGTGGGAAAAAATCTCCATCATTTCATCACTTTGTCGTGTGAGAGCTTGCTCAAACAACAGATTAATAAAATATTTTTCTCTGTCGTCCTTCGCTTCTTCTGCCATGGAGGTTTTCTTGGGTGTGCGAGAGAAATTTTCCTCATGAGAGACAAGCTCGATACCCAGCTTGATATACTCAGACCTCGTCGAGGACATGCACTGAAAAACGATCAAGAGAAGCTTGCTTTGATACCACTAGTCTGGATTATTTTCGACATGAAATGAGAGCAGAGATATAATAAATAATTGTACAAAGATATATTATATATACAATAATATAACAGATATATATCAGAGATATAACCATAAACACAGGAATATAGTAATACACAATTTATATTAATGAGCGAAATGTACAAAACTGCAGAAATACGGAGTGAAAGACTCACTAGAATGGTGGCAACTTATCTCTGAGAAGTGATGTGATTGCTACGCTCATTCCCAAGAGGATGATTGTTACAATGAGGCTCCAAAGGACTTTTTACCATAAATAAAAACCATAACTCTAACCCCGAAAGATGAAAAGCCAACAATTTTGTGGACCCCATTTTGGGAAGTTTGGTGTATCAAGTTCCCAAGGGTGTAACTTTGGCATACAATCTCATTTTGGGGTGCATGGGAGCTCGTTGGAAATTTATCGATGAGGATCTTAACTTTGGGGGCTCAATGAGATCCTTTGGCTCTCTTTGAGGTGCCTAATCGTGAAAAAAACGTCGTTTAGGCCCTCAAAATGGCCCTGGAAGTTTAGGACCTGAAAAACTACTAAAATTAGTAAATTACCAACAAACTATTTTGAGCCAGTTGGAAAAGGTAGGTGGCCACCGATATCCACCTGGATGAATATTACCTCCTTAGGAAGAAATGGTATCAATTACGTTGAGTTCCCAAAGGAGAGGGGAAAGTGTTTGGTGAATCTAAATCTTGGTGAGATGATTTCCTTGCTGGAGAAGTTGTGTTGCTTATCTTGATGAAGACTATCACGAACCTGTTGATGGCAGGGTTGAATCTGTTCAACGACCCTATTGTATCTTGGCTTGACTAGGAAGTGTGTAGGTACAATTGTAGGTGAAGAAAGAATATCTTCTTTCTCTTTTGTAATCTGCTTTTGTTGGAAAGAAAGGTCTTGGGCCAAGGTTGCAGTTGTTGCAGTGTCCTTCTGTTAACTTTTTTAATAGATTGTGAAGAGGCTGGATTTTTTGGTATGAGAGATTACCTTCAGCACTGTTTTGGTGGAATAATAGTCGAAACTACCTCTGGTATCCTATAAAGATGACCCCCCAGAATAAAAATGACACTATGAGGTCGAGACTCATAAATAACATGGATTTTCCACATATATGGATAGCCCAAAACAACATCACAGACATCTAGCAAGGAAACATCACATAATATCTCATCCTTGAATGATTGGATTCTATATCACAATTGACAATGTTGGCTGACACGGAGATCTCATCCCTGGAGAAGCTACCCGATGTTGTATGGTTGAGGTTGTGGTATTGTTGACAATCCCAATTGTTTGACGACCTATACTGAGATGAGGTTCTCCTGGCTTCCACTATAAAAAATAAAATGTAGCGAGGTCCCCTTCAACCACAATTGTGAATGAAAAAGGAGATCCCCCTCTTCAGGATCTACTAGTTGTTCTGGTTGAATTGTTGCAGTCACGAAAATAGCAGTGGGGTCTACGTCGATGATATGTCTTCTCCCATTATTTTATGAATCAGATTCTCAATTAGGTTTCGGCTCCTTGTCTTTGATATCGACCACCAATGATGTTTTTGAGCGACATTCATCATTGTTGTGCCAGGGTATTTTGTGGAAATTGCACCACTTTCCAATGTCCTTCTTGGTATTTTTGTTACCCTTCTTTTCTTATGGCTTAGACTGGTTTTCTGGAGGCTAGTTTTAAGGGCCATCTTTACCATACTTTGGTTGTTTTGGATTTGCAGACCTGAACTCCTGTTTTTTCTAGTGCTTGACTTGTTGCTCGATTTTGACAAGATATTCATAGGCACCTCCTAGTGATGAGATGTTCAGGAAATCCATTTTGGTTTGGATGTATGTATGGAGAGCCCCACGGTATTTCAAAACCCGATGTCGCTCGGTGTCTTTGATATTGATCTTGGTGCACAAGATATGGAAAATATTTGTTAACTCTAGCACTGTTTGGCCCCTCTCTTGCCGCAGTGTGGTCCATCTCATGTACTAGCCATCATAGTTACCAATAGGGTAATATTGTTCCTTGACCGCATCCAAAAAAAAATCCCAAGTGGGCTCGACCCCATATATTCCAAATGCCTCTGTAGAACTTTGCTCCTAGTAAGTTTCCGACCATTTTTTGACATGGGGGAGAGCCTTAAGGAGTGTGCAAGTGTTCTTTCCCCTATCTGAAAAATTGTTAACAAAGAAATAACCTTCTAGAATATTTAACCATTTTTGTAGGGCATCCACATCGATCTGACCTTAAAATATAGGAATACCAAAATCGAATTATACCTTGAAAGGAGAGATGACTCCAAAGTGGTCGCTTGATGAAGGCACACTTGCTATTATCGATAGGCATTGAAGGATGTGGGAAAAAATCTCCATCATTTCATCCCTCTTTCGTGTGAGAGATACTCAAGAAATAAATTAATAGAATATTTTGCTCTGTTGTCTTTATTTTCTTCCTCCATGGAGGGTTTCTTCGGCGTTTGAGAGTGATTGTCCTCAAGAGAGACAATATAGAGACCCAATTTTCTATACTCAGACCTCGTCGGGGACATGCACTGAAAAATGATCAAGAGAATCCTACTTTGATACCACTGATCCAGATTATTTTTGGCACGAAATGAGAGCAGAGATATAATAAATAAATGTACATAGATTTATTAGATATACAATAATATAATAGAGATATACCATATATATAACCATAAACACAAAGACACAGTAATACACAATTTCTATTAATGAGCAAAATGTACAAAACTGTAGAAATACAGAGTGAAAGACTCGCTAGAATGGTGGCAACTTATCTCCGAGAAGAGATGTGATGGCTATGCTTATTCTTAAGAAGATGATTGTTACAATGAGGCTCCAAAGGCCTTTTTAACATAAATAATATCCAAAACCCTAACACCAGAAGATGAAAATCCAACAATTTTGTGGACCCCGTTTTGGGAAGTTTGGTGTATCAACTTCCAGGGGGCGTAACTTTGGCATACGATCTTGTTTGGGGCACATGATAGCTTGTTGGAGAGGTTGGATGAGGAGCTTCATTTTGGGGGCTTGATCAAAGACTTTATTAATTTTTGAGGTTCCCAATCGTAAAAAAAACATCGTTTAGGCCCTCAAAATGGCCCTGGAAGTTTAGGACCCGAAAAAGTGCTAAAAATAGTAAATTGCCAACAAACTGTTTTGAGCCAGTTGGAATAGGTGGGTGGCCATCGATATCCACCTTGATCAACTTAGAAGCTATCTTTCTTTACTTATTCTTTTAGATGCATTGTACTTTGCAGGGGGGTTCCATGAGGCTTTCCCTTTTTCCTCTTTTTTCCAGTGTTCATTCATTAGATGCATTGTAAAATGGGTACCTAACATGCTCTTGTTGTTGGAACCCATTATTCATTTAGACTCACCTAGTAATTATTTTTCCTAAGTTTTCTAGTCTAATGTGTAGGGATCTATCCATATATGAGAATATTCCCTCTCGATAATATTCCCTACAAAATACGGCACCTCCTATAAAAGAGGGTGCTTTCCCTCTTTAGTTTTGATTCATTTATACTTAAGTTAGACTAGTGGAGGCAACTCATGCATGGCAACCTCGATTTTTATCACTAACAATTGCATGTTCACCTTAGTTTCCTCACCAAGAGAGCACATATCTCTTGTATGTGTCCAAGAGGTAACATATCATGTGCATTCATGTGTTTCTATGACCTCCACACATGTGACTCGGTTAATTGGTGAATGCATGGACAATTAACTAGGACTAGGTGGCTGATAGGGTGACATATAACTCTAGTTTCTTTGAGTGAGTGTCCAAATCTCTCTAGATCACTAATATGGTGCATTTACTTAGCCATTTAGATTCTTTCATGTATTTATTATTCATTCTACCATTCAATTAAGAAAATTCAATATTCTTTCTCTCATTCTTTGTCCTCTCTCTATGTTTCTTTTGCAATCTTTTTGTGAATTTCTCTAGCTAGGTTCTCTGTGCAAGTTTCAGGGTTTCACCCAAACTTCACAAAATTATGTATGCATACTGATATAGGTATTATTTTTCTTAGGTTTACTGCATTTAACTTCTCAATACCACCTTCGGTATTCCACCCTAGCCTTGCCTTAATTTCTCATCTTACAAGACGAAGCCAAGCATTGCATTTGAGAAGCATCTGGAGAACCTAGCACAAGAACATGCTTTCCTCCCCTAGGGTTATCCCTCATATTTTTCTTCTTTCTATTTTTCTTGTTGGGTATTAAAACACAACATACTGGCTAGAACTATCTAACTAACAACTTGGAGTGGGAATGGGAAAAAGAAACTAGTTATTTTTACCACATCATGAGCCAAGGTACCCCATCTCTTCCCACTCAAGGCGGTTATTCTATCCATCTCTTTAGATGGCTCCTCTAAAGAAATAAACAAATGGAGTGATATTTCATATCATATATATCTAATTTAGTAGGTATTGAATCTATAGGAAATGGCCCAAGATAATAGTTGAGACTAACTATTGGGAGCTCTTTTTCAATGGAAAATACTGGGGAATGACCTAACCAATCTAGATTTAAGAAGGGAAATTTATTGATTCCTTGTTTTTTTATTTTCTTAATATAGCTTAAATGATGCAAGGATGCCTCTGCTTGAACTATTTGTGTCATGTGAAAATAATATAACAAATGCTAATTCTTCAAATTTGGAAATTTTTTAGAAGGATATGTGTAATGAGACATTGGAAAGATAGTCCTTTTTTACAAATTTGAAGGCTATCCCTAGGAACCCAAAGATAAGTGATACATAGGAATAATCACAATATAAAGGGAAAAATTGAAGATAATCATTTCTCAAGTTGATAGTGAAATTCAATTCTTGAAACATTTCTACAATTTGTTTCAATGGCCTATTTGTCTTGGTCTTTGCCAAGTTATTGTCTACTTAGGATTGAAAAATGTAAATTTGTTTTGAATTATTGTATCTATAGAAAAATTCAAATCCAAACATTGATAACACTATCATATAAAGAACAATCACATTCCAACACCAACACAATTTCTCGGGCTAAATCCAATACAGGTGCAGACCCCTCTTATTGATGCCAACTCTGAAGACTAAGCATACCCCAAACCAATTGCAAGGGAAAATGCCAATGAAAACACAAATACATATGTTTCTTCCATTGCATATGATACCTTGTATGTTGATGTAGATGCATATTATGTCACCATTACCAATTCCATTTCCAATTCAAAACAATAAATCTAGTTTTTGTGCATATGAAATGATGGCATCTTTACAAGTAGAGAATAGAAACAATAGCCTAGTTTCTATGAGATCCATTCCTCCATTAACCTCATAGACAAGAAATGTATTCTCTATAAGAAACCTACTATGCCAATTATCGACAATAATTAAATACGTGTTATCCATGCATTAACCGATTATTGACAAATGACATAATGACCTCAAAACCTTCCCAACCATGGAACAATCCTCCTCAAATGTCATATTGCTTGCTCTTTTGGATATTAGTTTTCTCATTCATTTTTGTCACATTCCCATGCCACCTACTCTTTTCAATAATAACATGTTGATTAGTTATTAACTTAATATGTCTTCCAGAGTTATTCCTTGTTGCTTCTTCCAAAGTTCTAGGCTCATCAAATTGGATTTTATCGTAAAATGATGGTAGCCCACTAAAGAATATTTGTATTTTTACCTTCTCATCCCTGATGATGTCCACATACCTCAAAAGCTACATGAATTTCTTCTCTTACTCCTCCATAGTCATATTTCCTAACTTTAGCTCAAAGAATTCTTGCATCTTCTTGTCATAGTAATTCTTTGAAAAGTACTTCTGCTAGAAATATCTCTTGAACTATTTCTAGGAAATACTCTTTTCATCAATATTCTTGACCTTCTTCAATTGGTCCCACCACATGGAATCCTTTCTCTTAAGATGATATATAGCAACCCTTGCCTCTAGGTTTGATGGGTAATGATGCAACTGAAATTATTTTCTCATGCCCATCAACTAGAATTTAGCATCTTATCCCTTCCTATGCTCTCCATAAAATTATGGTGGCTTGAGATTCTCGATCTCTCCTTGAAAAATATATAACTCAGGCCTCCTCCTTTGATTTATGAAAAAGGGACGTACTTGGGATTCTCCCTCACCTTGAACATGCATTCTCTCTTATGTTAGAGTGTCCTAGTGAATGATTATGTCTATTAACACTCCTTGATTTCCTATATCCCCCATGTTCATTCCTCCTATCATGAGACTTAGATTCTCCTAATTTCCTTTCATTGGCTGCTTATTTTGTGCCAGAATATTTATTGACTTGTCTCTGTAACATATTCAGTCTCTGTACCAACTGAGTGTTAATTTTATTATGATCCTCCTAATATATTATCAACCTTTCATTGTATGATCTATAAATATACACTTCTTTATGCAAGCTTCTCATTGTCTCAACCAACTCCATAAGCTCTACCCTTCTTCTATGTCCATTGGACTCAGTCTCTACATCTCCCATGTTGATATGTAAACCACTTATATCATCCTCATGGATGTAAGATCCTTGGGAATCCTCCATATCTCTAGTCCTCATATATGAACCGAATATGTTTTTTGTGTACCTCTAATTGTGCAAAAAATTGTATGTAACAATTATTGTTAGAATTATGCATAAAATTGTCATTAATTAAGCTACAAAACCTTTTTTCCTTGATTTTTAGAAGAAAATTGATACACTAATAAAAAATTATGAGCTTTCAAATATATTCCCTTCTATATTATCTTTCGAATGACTGTACTTGTGTCTCAATCTGATTTATGAGTTGAAAGTTACAATCTTTTGATTTTTTCCATTTCTACTTAATTTACCATGTTCTTACTAGTGCAATTTAGCTCAAAGGACATATTATGTCCTCTATAATAGAAAATATGTCAGGAATCTGATTGTTTTTTTTATATCAGAAATATATTGGATTTATGACTACAAACAAACAACTTTTTTTGGATTCAAAATCTGATGCTCTAAGTAAATTCTGTATAAATTTAGAATTGACGACTTTGCACTTTTACATTCTCTA
>JZKD02S1577240.1:735660-746447 GCA_000966675.3 Picea glauca
TTATTGAATATCTGCAATATCTCTGTGCATTTCTTTATTATATCTCCGCTCTCATTTCGTGTCGAAAATAATCTGGATCAGTGGTATCAGAGCAGGCTGCTCTTGATCATTTTTTCAGTGCATTTCCCCAACGAGGTCCGAGTATAGAAAGTTGGGTCTCGATCTTGTCTCTCTTGAGGTAAATCTCTCTCTCACACCCGAGAAACACTCAATGGCGGAAGAAAAGAAAAATGATGGAGCAGACGATCTTATCAATTTGTTGCTTGAGCAAGCTCTCACGTGACAGAAGGACAAAATGATGGAGAATTTTTCCCACATCCTTCAACGCCTGCCAATAACAACAGGCACATATTCATCAAGTGGCCACTTTGGAGGCACCTCGCCTTTCAAGGTACAAGTTAATTTTGATATTCCTGTATTTGAAGAATAGATAGATGCAGAAGCCCTAGAAAAATGGTTAACTCTGCTAGAACGTTATTTCTTTGTTCACAATTTTTCCGACAAAGAAAAGATCACCTTCGCACCCCTTAAATCTCTCCCTCATGTCAAACATTGGCGGGAAACTTACTGCGAGCAAAGTTCCAAAAAGGAGTCTGGAATATATGGGGTCAATCCCACTTGGGATTTTTTTGTGGATGCGGTAAAAGAACAGTATTACCCTGTTGGAAACTATGAGGACCAGTACATGAGATGGACCACACTACAGAAAGAGAGGGGCCAAGATGTTCTGGAGTTCAACAATACCTTCCATACCTTGTGCACCAAGCTGGGTATCAAAGACTCCGAGTGACATTTGGTTCTAAAATACCATGGAACTCTACAAAGATACATCCAAACTGAAATGGATTTTCTGGACATCTCATCACTCGGTGCTGCTTATCGATATGTTGTTAAAATTGAGCATAAATTTAAGAACCGGAACAAATGGGAATTTGGGTCTACAAATCCACAACTACCAAAGTATGAAAAAGACAACCCTAACAAGCAGTCTCCTGAAAACCAGTCCAAGACACAAGAAAATAAGGGTCACGAGAAGACAAAGAAGGACACCGGAAAATATTGCGATTTCCACAAAAGCCCCTGGCACAACACCGATGAATGTCACTCAAAACAGTCATTGGTGGCCGAGATAAAAAACGAAGAGGTTAACCCTGATTAAGAATCTAATTCTGAAAATAATGGTAAAGGACAGATTATTGATGCAGACCCCACTACTATTATCGCGACCACAACAATTCAACTAGAAGAACCAACAGATCCTGAAGAGGGGGAGCACCTTTTTCATTCACAGATGTGGGTGAAGGGTACCCTTGTTGCATTATATTGTTGATAGCGGAAGCCAGAAGAACCTCATCTTAGCAGAGGTCTTCAAACAGTTGGGATTGTCGACAGCACCACACCCACAGCCATACAACATCGGGTGGCTTCGACAAGGACGAGATCTTTGTGTCAATGAACAGTGTCGATTGTCATACGGCATCCAACCCTTCAAGGGTGAGGTATTATGTGATGTTTCCCCATTGTATGTCTGTGATTTTCTCTTGGGCCAACCATATATGTGGAGACGCCATGATGTTTATGAGTCTTGACCCCATAGTGTCATTGTTACTTTGGGGGGTCATCTCTACAGAATACCAGAGGTAGTTCCAACTACTAATCCACCAAAAAAGTGTCATAAGGTAGTATCTCATACTGTAAAGTTCAGCTTCTTCACAATCTGTTCAAAAGGAGAACAAAAGGACACTACAACCACTACATCCTTGCCCCAAGCACCTTCTATCCAATAGAAGCAAGTCCACAAGGCTGCAACAAAGTGAAAATATTCTTTCTGCACATCGTCCTCTCATGTATCTCGACTTATTGAGCAGCCTCAACCACAACATGTTCATGACATATTTCCACAAACTGAGCGGCATGACGTTTCCAACAAGACAAGCAACTCACCAAGATGCAGATTCAACAAATGCTTTTCCCTCTCCCCTGGGAACTCAACATAATGGAGACCATTGCTTCCTAAGGAGGTCGGATTGATCCAGGTGGATATCGGTGGCCAATCCTATCCTATCAATCTTTTGCTTGAGCAAGCTCTCACACGACAGAGGGACGAAATGATGGAGAATTTTGCCCACATCCTTCAACGCCTGCCGATAAAATCAAGTGCATCTTCATCAAGAGGCCACTTTGGAGGCACCTCGCCTTTCAAGGTACAAGTTAATTTTGATATTCCTGTATTTGAAGGACAGATAGATGCATAAGACCTAGAAAAATGGTTAACTTTGCTAGAAGGTTATTTCTCTGTTCACAATTTTTCCACCAAGAAAAGATCACCTTCGCACTCCTTAAATCTCTCCCTCATGTCAAACATTGTTGGGAAACTTACTGGGAGAAAAGTTCCACAAAGGAGTCTTGAATATATGGGGTCGATCCTACTTTGGATTTTTTTGTGGATGCGGTAAAAGAACAGTATTACCCTATTGGAAACTATGAGGACCAGTACATGATATGGACCACACTGCGGCAAGAGAGGGACCAAGCAGTTCCGAAGTTCACCAATACCTTCCATACCTTGCACACCAATATGGGTATCAAAGAATCCGAGTGACATTTGGTTATGAAATACTATGGGGCTCTACACAGATACATCCAAACTGAAATGGATTTTCTGGACATCTCATCACTCGGTTCCGCTTATCGATATGTTGTTAAAATTGAGCATAAATTTAAGCACCAAAACAAACGGGAATTCGGGTCTGCAAATCTACAACAACCAAAGTATGACAAAGACGGCCCTAACAAGTAGTCTCCCGAAAACCAGTCCAAGACACAAGAAAAGAAGGGTCACGAGAAGACAAAGAAGGCCAATGAAAAATGGTGCGAGTTCCACAAAATCCCCTGGAACAACACCGATCAATGTTGCTCAAAATAGTCATTGGTGGCCGAGATAAAAGAAAAAGAGTTGAACCCTGATTCAGAATCTAATTCTGAAAATAATGGTAAAGGACAGATCATTGACGCAGAACCCACAGCTATTGTCGCGACTGCAGCAATTCAACCAGAAGAACCACTAGATCCTGAAGAGGGGGAGAAACTTTTTCATTCATAGATGTGGGTGACGGGTACCCCACTGCATTTTATTGTTGAGAGCATAAGCCAGAAGAACCTCATCTCAGAAGAGGTCGTCAAACAGTTGGGATTGTCGACAACATCACACATGCAGCCATACAACATCGGGTGGCTTAGGAAAGGACAATATCTCCGTGTCAACCAACAATGTCGATTGTCATACGACATCCAACCCTTCAAGGATGAGGTATTATGTGATGTTGCCCCACTGGATTTCTGTGATGTTCTCTTGGGCCAACCATATATGTGGAGACGCCATGTTGTTTATGAGTCTCGACCCCGTAGTGTCATTGTTACTTTGGGGGGTCATCTCTACAGAATAGCAGAGGTAGTTCCAACTACTATTCCACCAAAAAACTATCGCAAGGTAGTATCTCATACTGCAAAATTCATCTTCTTCACAATCTATTCAAAAGGAGAACAAAAGGACACTGCAACCACTACAGCCTTGCTCCAAGCACCTTCTATCCAACGGAAGAAGGTCGACAAGGCTGCAGCAAAGTGCAAAGATTCTTTATGCACATCGTCCTCTCATGTATCTTGACTTATTGAGCAGCCTCAACTGCAACAGGTTCGTGATAGATTTCCACAAATTGAGCGGCGCGACGTCTCCAGCAAGACAAGTAGCTCACCAAGATACAGATTCAACAAATGCTTTTCCCTCTCCCCGGGGAACTCAACGCAATGGAGACCATTGCTTCTTAAGGATGGAGGATTGATCTAGGTGGATATCGATGGCCCCCCACCTTTTCCAAATGGCTCAAAACGACTTTCTGGAAATTTTGGCAATTTACTATTTTTAGCAGGTTTTAACTTCCGGGGCCATTTTGAGGGCCCAAATGAAGGTTTTTCAAGATCTAGGTTCTCAATGATAGCCTAAGGCATGATTGAGCCCCCAAAATGAATCTCCTCGACGATACCTTTCCAACGAGCTATCACACGCCTAAAACGGAGATCGTATGCAAAAGTTACGACCCCGGGAAGTTGATGTACTCACTTAGCCAAATGGGGCCCACATGACTTGTGGCGCTTCATCTCCCAGGGTTAGGTTTTTGGATGTCTAGGGTTTTTTGCATTCCTGCTTATTGTAAAAGGGCCTTCAGAGCCTCATTGTAATCATCTTCTATTGAATGTGAGTAGCCATCACATCTCTTCTTAGAGATAACCTGCCACCATTCTAGCGAGTCTTTCACTTTGTATTTTTACAATCTCTGTACATTTCTTTGATTAATAGAAATCGTGTATTACTGTATATCTATGTTTATTCTTGCATATTTGATACATTTTTGTTATATTATTGAATATCTGCAATATCTCTGTGCATTTCTTTATTATATCTCCGCTCTCATTTAGTGCCGAAAATAATCCGGATCAGTGGTATCAGAGCAGGCTACTCTTGATAGTTTTTTCAGTGCATGTCCCCGACAAGGTCCAAGTATAGAAATTTGGGTCTTGAGCTTGTCTCTCTTGAAGGAAATCTCTCTCACACACCTGAGAAACCCTCAATGGCGGAAGAAAAGAAAAACGATGAAGCAGGCGATCCTATCAATTTGTTGCTTGAGCAAGCTCTCACACGACAGAGGGACGAAATGATGGAGAATTTTGCGCACATCCTTCAATGCCTGCAGATAACAGTAGGTGCATCTTCATCAAGAGGCCACTTTGGAGGAACCTCACCTTTCAAGGTACAATTTAATTTTGATATTCCTGTATTTGAAGGACATATAGATGCAGAAGCCCTAGAAAAATGGTTAACTCTGCTAGAAGCTTATTTCTCTGTTCACAATTTTTTCAACAAAGAAAAGATCACCTTCGCACTCCTTAAAGCTCTCCCTCATGTCAAACATTGGTGGGAAACTTACTGGGAGCAAAGTTCCACAAAGGAGTCTGAAATATATGGGGCCGATCCCACTTGGGATTTTTTTGTGGATGCGGTAAAAGAACAGTATTACCTTGTTGGAAACTATGAGGACCAGTACATGAGATGGACCACACTGCGACAAGAGAGGGGCCAAGCAGCTCCGGAATTCACCAATACCTTCCATAGCTTGCGCACCAAGATAGGTATTAAAGACTCTGAGGGACATTTGGTTCTGAAATACTGTGGGGCTCTACATAGATACATCCAAACTGAAATGGATTTTCTAGACATCTCATCACTCGGTGTTGCTTATCAATATGTTGTTAAAATTGAGCATAAATTTAAGCACTAAAAAAAATGGGAATTTGGGTCTGCAAATTCGCAACAACCAAAATATGACAAAGACGTCCCTAACAAGAAGTCTCCCGAAAACTAGTCCAAGACACAAGAAAATAAGGGTCACAGGAAGATAAAGAAGGACACTGGAAAATGGTACGAGTTCCACAAAAGCCCATGGCACAACACCGATGAATGTCGCTCAAAATTGTCATTGGTGGCCGAGATCAAAGACAAAGAGTCGAACCTTGATTCAAAATCTAATTCTGAAAATAATGGTAAAGGACATATCATTGACGTAGACCCCACTACTATTGTCGCAACCGCAGCAATTCAACTAGAGGAACCAACAGATCCTGAAGTGGGGGAGCACCTTTTTCATTCACAGATGTGGCTGAAGGGTACCCCGCTGCATTTTATTGTTGATAGCAGAAGCCAGAAGAACCTCATCTCAGCAGAGGTCATCAAACAGTTGGGATTGTTGACAACACCACACCCGCAGCCATACAACATCAGGTGGCTTCGGCAAGGATGATATCTCTGTGTCAACCGACAGTGTCGATTATCATACGGCATCCAACCCTTCAAGGATGAGGTATTATGTGATGTTGCCCCACTGGATTTCGGTGATGTTCTCTTGGGCCAACCATATATGTGGAGACGCCATGTTGTTTATGAGTCTCGACCCCATAGTGTCATTGTTACTTTAGGGGGTCATCTCTACAGAATACCAAAGGTAGTTCCAACTATTGTTCCACCAAAAAAGTGCCGCAAGGTAGTATCTCATACTGCAAAATTCAGCTTCTTCACAATCTGTTCAAAAGGAGAACAAAAGGACACTGCAACCACTACAGCCTTGCCCCAAGCACCTTCTATCCAACAGAAGCAGGTCGACAAGGCTGCAGCAAAGTGCAAAGATTCTTTCTACACATCATCCTCTCATGTATCTCAACTTATTGAGCAGCCTCAACGACAACAGGTTCGTGACAGATTTCCACAAACTGAGCGACGTGACGTCCCTAGCAAGACAAGTAGCTCACCAAGATGCAGATTCAACAAATGCTTTTCCCTCTCCCTCGGGAACTCAATGCAATGGAGACAATTTCTTCCTAAGGAGGGAGGATTGATCCAGGTGGATATCAGTGGCCACCCACCTTTTCCAAATGGCTCAAAACGACTTTCTGGCAATTTTGGCAATTTACTATTTTTAGCAGGTTTTAACTTATGGGGCCATTTTGAGGGCCCAAATGAAGGTTTTTCAAGATTGAGGTTCTCAATGATAGCCAAAGGCATGATTGATCCCCCAAAATTAATCTCCTCGACGATACATTTCCAATGAGCTATCACACACCTAAAACGGAGATCATATGCAAAAGTTACAACCCCGGGAAGTTGATGTACTCACTTACCCAAACGGGCCCCACATGACTTTTGGTGCTTCATCTCCCAGGGTTAGGTTTTTGGATGTCTAGGGTTTTTGGCATTCCTGCTTATTATAAAAAGGTCTTTAGAGCCTCATTGTAATCATCTTCTGGCGAATGTGAGTAGCTGTCACATCTCTTCTCAGAGATAAGCTGCCACCATTCTAGCGAGTCTTTCACTCTGTATTTTTATAGTCTCTATACATTTATTTGATTAATAGAAATCATGTATTACTGTATATCTATGTCTATGGTTTCATCTTTGATACATTTTTGTTATATTATTGAATATCTGCAATATCTCTGTGCATTTCTTTATTATATCTCCACTCTCATTTCGTGCCGAAAATAATCCGGATCAGATAGTGTGACAGTGGTTCCATCATTCTACTTCTACTTCAGGGTGGCAGGACGGGGCAAGGATAGGTGGTTGTAGCCACCTTTCGGTTGTAGCCAGAGAACATAGGGGGTTGTAGCCCCCTTCTGGTTGTAGCCAATGAATTGGGGAGTTGGAGCTTCCCTCAGGTTGTAGCCTAAGAAACTAGGGGGTTGGAGCCTCCTTCGAGTTGTAGCTAGAAAAAAAAGGAATTCGGTGCTTCCAATGAATGTAATTCTTCAAGACATATAAGAAAAAACATTATGTGGTTTTCTCCTGATTTGGGTTTCCACGTAAAAAATTGGTGTACTGTGTATGTGTGTGATTGTTTATTTCCTACTGTTGATTATTGGATAATAATTCTACATTGATATAACATTTGAAGAAAAATGATTATAATTACGTTATTACTGATTCACCCCCACTCTCATTAATCCAACAATTGGTTTCAGAGCAGGTTCCTTTAGAAATCTGTTTAACCACTGAAAGGTAGATCATGGAGAGTACCAACTCGTATAAAAATTGAATACTACAGTTTGATGGACATAAGTATTATTTTTGGAGCATAAGGATGAAGACATATATACAGGCACACGGATTTCAAGTTTGGAAATCAATTGTAGATGGATACACAACACCAACAGTTCCACCAACAAATGACAAAGCAGTGAAACTCAGTGAGAATAATTCCAAAGCCAAAAATGCACTTTTGAATGGTCTCAGTGATATGGTATTCACCAAAGTTGCACATTGTAAATCTACTAAAGAAATTTCGGACAAGCTTCGAAATATTTATGAAGGAGATTCAAAATTCAAAGAAGCAAAGCTTCAAACTTACAGAGGTCAGTTTGAACAACTAAAAATGAAGGAAGATGAATATATCATAGCCTACTTCTTACGAGTCGATAAAACAGTGAATGCAATCATAGGATTGAGAGAATAAATCAAAGAATCTGTAATTGTTCAAAAGGTACTAAGCTCTCTTCCTATGAGATTCAACCCTAAGATATCAGCACTAGAAGAAATATCAGATCTAAACTCAATAATAATGGACGAATTGCATGGAATCTTCATAGTATATGAGATGAGAACTAAACAAGAAAATCTAGATATAAAAGAAGCAGCCTTCAAAGCATCCAAAAGATCAAAGAGAAAGAAAAAGGAACAAGAAGAATATAGCAGCAGTAATGACGTCTCGGAATATGATGAAGAAGTGGTCGAATTCATCAAAAGACTAAACAAGGGAACCAATGGTAGGTATAGCGGTAAGCTTCCTTTAATTTTTTTTAAAGGTGATGGTATTGGTCATTTTTCTAACAAATGTCCTCATAAGAAAAAGAGAAATGATGAAGATTACTCAAAAGGCAAACAAACATATAAAGGTAAAAGAACTACAAAGAAAGTTTTCAAGAAAATCTTTTTCACCAAAGAAGACATCTCATCATTAGATGAAGATGAAATCAGTGACAGTGAAATAGGGAGAGTTCTATTCATGGCAGTTGAAGACTATGATAAAGAAAACTCTGAAAAGGAATATGAAGAAGCATATGAAGAAGAAATTGAAGAGGCAGAAGTTGACTTCCGAGAAGAATGAATGAGTTCCATAGAAGTTATCAAAAGAGAAAAGAAGAAAAAGAAGAAACTACAAGCAGAACCAGATAAGAAAAAAGACACTCAAGAACTAGAACAAATGATCACAAAATTGAAGGTTCAAATAGAATAAGATAAAAGAAATGAAGAATCACTCAAATAACAGCTAGAAGGAAAGAACATGATCATTGGAAACCTAGAAGCAGAGATTGGCACACTAAGAAAGGATATTCAGAAGGAAAATATGTAGAATAGCTCAAAAGTTATGGATGACATTATCAGAGTCAAAAATCTCATCTTGACAAGTCCGGACTTGGATACAATCAGACAGAAAATGGATCAACCTCCAAAACAATAGAGAAAGAAACAAATCCAAAAATCTATGTAGAAACAATCAAAGGGGATAAAAATATATACAAGGAAGATTACAGGGACACTCCTCCACCGCGAAGATTTAGATTTCAGAATCAACAACAGATAGATAGGCCTCAAGAAGAAGAAGGATTCATAAGAGAACCTCCTTTCATAAGATCTTCAACTACCAGGTATCAAACTATATTTTTTGGTTTATGTTATGCATATAATAATTTTGGACATAAAGCTATAAATTGCAAAGCTAACAGCAGGAACAATAACTACTTTGAGAGCCATACACAAAGGGGTTATTCAAGAAGACCTAGTGAAACAAAGAGACGAAGTTACAACAGGTTTGAATCTTTGAGCATTGAAGTGGAATGTTACAAATGTCACAATTTTGGACACATGGTCAAACATTACAGAATGACAGTCTCTCCTAAAGAACCTCAACAGAGTCACAAACAAGAACCTCAGAAAACAACATGGATAAGAAAGAAAGATCAATATAGCAATGAAGAATGCACAGTCACTCTACAATCTAAACAGAAGAAATGTGGTTGGTATGTTGATAGTGGCTGTTCAAAACACATGATAGGTAATAGAGACAATTTTATTACATTACGAAAGGAAAGAGATGGATCAGTCTCCTTCGAAAATGATGATTCAGCCAAAATCATTGGAAAAGGCACAATCTGAATTGTGAACAAGAATGAAATGGCAGAAAATGTTCTACTAGTAGAAGATATGAAACATAATCTTTTAAGTGTGAGTCAAATGTGTGACCAAGGTCATAAAGTTACTTTCGATTCACAAAAGTGTGAGATAATAAAAGAAGGTTCAGGGAAATTGGTCTCTACAGCTGCAAGAACTTCAAGCAACATATATGTGTTAAGCGAAATTGGAAATGAAAAGTGTTGTCTAGAAAAGGAAGATGAAAGTTGGCTATGGAACAAAAGAATGGGTCACATGCATTTTGATAACCTTTTCAAAGTCAGCAAAAGAGAAGCAGTCAGAGAAATTCTCCAGATCACAAAACCAACCAACACTTTATGCAAGCATTGCCAACAAGGAAAGAAAACAAAGACCATGTTCAAATCAAAGGAATATTCAACAACAAAACCATTGGAAATTGTGCATACTAATCTATTTGGACCAACTACAACAAAAGGATTAAAAGGTGAGAGATACTTTATGTTATTATTTGATGATTATACAAGAATGACTGCAATTTGCTTTCTCAAGAACAAGTCAGAAGCTTTTGAAAATTTCAAGATCTACAAGGAAATGGTTGAAAATGAGATGGATTCAAGAATCAAATGCTTAAGATCGGATAATGGAGGAGAATTCACCTCAAAGGAATTTATGGACTACTGCGGCAATCATGGAATAAAAAGGCAATTCTTCGTCACTAGGACACCTCAACAAAATGGAGTTGTTGAAAGAAACATCAGGACAATACAAGAAATGGCTCGAACAATGATAATGGATTCAAAGTTGACAGATATTTTTTGGACACAAGAAGTGCATACAACAGTTCACATTCAAAATAGAGTAATTCTCAGAAACAACACTGATAAAACTCCCTACGAGCTATGGAAAGGAATACCCGCAAATGTGAAGCACTTCAGAGTTTTTGGAAGCAAATGCTACATCAAAAGAGAAGATGGTAGAATGGGAAAGTTTGACTCTCGTGTGGACAAAGGAATACTTGTTGGTTACTCAA
>JZKD02S1577240.1:783983-799689 GCA_000966675.3 Picea glauca
ATCAACGCACTCTATGCGGATGAATTCGACTGCACTCTATGCAGGAATCTCCTGGCTCAAACAGAGAAACAATTGAAACTCATTCTCTTCTCTCTCAGACTTCAGTTAAACCTCTAAAATCACATGCATAGCATATTCAAAGCAAATACATACAAGAAAACAAACATTCATAAGCATAATATCAACACAGAGAAACAACACAAACCATGAAAATTGAATCAGAGGCTCTCTTCTATTAATTCAATCTGTACATGGGTGTTCTCCACAAGTTCTCTGCTTGCTCTTATCTTCTTGCTCCTGTTTGATAATCCAGAATAATGTTACAATGTACAAAGGAGGGTGTCTATATCCGTTTTCCCTCTCAAATTCTACAACTATCAAATCTAGAATTAAATTCCTATCTAACAGCATTAAATCTATTAAATGCCTTATCTACCTAAGGATGAGAGCTTAAAGGCTCAAGTTACCCTTTACAATACAAGTGCGCTTCTTTATGAATGATTTCATTAAAGAGCGGCGCAAAAAATTTCCAAAGTATTTCAAAATATGTGATGGCGCTATCCAGCTGTCTTTTCTGCTCCACGCGATGACTCGCTTGATGAGTGAGCGATGCTCCTGCATCATACTCCTCGGCTTGAAAAATTTCATGGGCTCCTGTCCATGAGCTCCTGCACGGTCTTTCCATGCTTCTGTATGCTTGCTTCATTTTCCCAGCTGGCATCTTCCACTGGGTGATTCTTCCATTTCACCAGGTACTCAAAATACTGCTTCCGCCTGGTTTTTCTTCCCACTCATTTGTCCAGTATGTACTCCATCTGCGGATTTTCTACAACTCGTAATTGCTTCTGCCACTGGACCACTGGTTCCTCAATTCCAGTTTCTTCTTCTCCATCCCTGTATGGGTATAAATCTGAAACATTAAATATCGGAGATATCCCGATGCCATCTGGCAACTCAATCTCATAAGAATTCTCTCCAAATTTCTTCAGGACTTTGCATGGCCCAATCTTTGTCATCTTGAGCTTGTTATATGTTCCCCTTGGGAACCTTTCTCTCCTCAGATGTGCCAGAACCAAATCACCAACTTCAAACTGAAGTTGTCTCTTCCGTTGATCGGCTCTGCGCTTGTACTCCTGATTTGAGTCTTGCAATCGCTGCTTTACCTTACTATGAAGTTCTCTCATCGCCTCAGCGAACTCTTCAGCGCTAGCACTGCTAGTCGCAGTCTGTTCTGACTCCCTGAGTTCAGAAACTCCCCTCGGCTGTGTCCCATACACAATCTGGAATGGACTTTTTCATGTACTCTGATTCACTGAATCATTGTATGCAAATTCTGCCTGTGGAAATATGTTGTCCCAGCTGCTATGGTGCTCTGTCACCAAGCTTCTCAACAAGTCCCCTAGACTTCTGTTGACCACCTCGGTCTGTCCGTTTGTCTGCAGATGATATGCTGAACTAAAAGCCAAATTAGTCCCTAGCTTCTTCCATAGCGTCCTCCAAAAATGACCTATGAATTTGGTATCCCTGTCTGAGACTATGCTTCTCGGCAATCCATGAAGTCTAACAACCTCTCTGAAAAACAAGTTCACGATGTGTGTCACATCGTTGGTCTTCTGACACGGAATAAAATGTGCCATCTTCGAAAACCTATCTACCACCACAAAGATGGAATCAACACCTCTCTGCGTCCTCGGTAACCCCAATACAAAATCCATGCTAATCGCTTCCCATGGCCTTTCTGGTATGGGAAACGGCTGATAAAAACCTGCATTTTTCTTTCGGCCTTTTGAATGTTGACAAATCTTGCATCTATCAACAAATCTTTTAACATCTGCTCGCATGCCTGGCCAAAAATACGATTCGCTCAGCTTCGCGAATGTTTTGTCATGTCCAAAATGACCTGCTAATCCTCCAATGTGCTTCTCCTTTAGCAGGTTCTCCCTCATGGAGCAATTCGGAATCCACAACTGGTTGCCTCTGAACAACAATCCCTCTTGGATCATGTAGTCTATCCATGGGATCCGATCTCTGAGAACTGGTTTCTCGGCTGCTTCGTATGCCTCTGCAAAATCTGCATCACCTGCATACATATCTTTCATATTTTCAAAACCCAACGTCTTGACTCTGAACTCCTGCAGCAACAAACATTTCCTGATCAAAGCATCAGCCACTTTGTTAGCAGTTCCTGAAATGTGTTTTATCACAAATGTGAAATTCTGCATGTACTCTACCCATTTTGCATGTTTTTGGTTCAACTTCTCCTATTGACTTACAAACTTCAATGCATGATTATCGTTGTACAATACAAATTCCTTGGGTATCAAGTAATGCCTCCACTTCTTCAATGTTTGTATAATGGCATAAAATTCCTTATCATATGTGGAGTATTTCAGCTTCGCGTCATCCAGTTTCTCACTGTAGTATGCAATTGGCCTGTCATCCTGACTCCAGACCCCACCTACGGCATATCCACTCGCATCACATTTCACTTGAAATGTCTTCCGAAAATCTGGCAACACCAACACTAGTTGCTCTGTGATCTTTCGCTTCAACAGATTGAAGCTCTTCTCAGCCTCTGTTGTCCAATGAAAAATTTTATGTCGTTTTTTCACTGTGTCCATCATTGTTGCGCTAATTCCACTGAAATTCCTAATGAAATTACGGTAGAAACTAGCTAAACCATGAAAACTTTTCACCTCGAAAACATTTCTCGGTGATGGCCAATTCTTTATCACCTCCACCTTCTCAGGATCCATCTTCAATTCATTTGTTGATATGACAAAACCTAAATAAATAAGCTATGTCTTCATGAAGGAACACTTCTTCATGTTGACCAACAGCTTCTCCTGCTGCAGTCTTCTCATCACAATGGCCAAATTCTCAGCCTTCGTCTTACTGAAGATCAGTATGTCGTCCAGATATACGACAACGAATTTACCGATGAATTCCCGCAGGACTTCATTCATTAGTCTCATGAATGTGCTCAGCGTATTTGTCAAACCAAACGGCATGACCAGCCATTCGTATAAACCCTCATTTGTCTTGAATGTTGTCTTCCATTCATCACCTTCCCTCATGAAAATCTAGTGATATCCGCTTTTCAGATCAATCTTCGAAAAATAATTTGCCCCACTTAGACAATCCATCAAATCATCCATTCTCGGTAGTGGAAATCTGTATCTGATGGTGATTTTGTTTATCGCTCTGGAGTCTGTACACATTCTCCAGCCTCCATCCTTCTTCGGACTTAGTACTGTTGGAACAACACACGGACTCAGGCTCTCCCTGACCAGTCCTTTGTCCAATAACTCCTGGACCTGCTTCTTGACTTCCTCATTCTCCTGCGGCGTCAACCTGTACGCGGCTTTATTCGGCAAACTTGCTCCAGGTATGAGGTCTATGTGGTGACTCACACTCCTCATCTGTGGCAACGAACGAGGTAGTTCGTCCACGATGATGTCAACGAACTCTCCCAGCAGTTCCTGAATCTCATCTGGTAAGTCATCCACTCTTGTGCTAGTCAGGACAATTCTCGGCTTCCTGACCACAAAGAATTGTGGATCTTTCTTCTTCTCCATCTCTGTGAGAAGTTCCTTCCCACTCATGAGAAGTATGGTATTGCTTACTTTCGGCTTCACTTCCTTATCCTTTATCGGAAGCAATTTATGGGTTCTCCCATCCTTCTCCAAAGTATAGGTATTCATCCTCCCATCATGAACAACATTTCTGTCATACTGCCATGGTCTACCCAATAATACATGACAGACATCCATGGGAATGACATCACATAGGACCTTATCCTTATATTCACCCATTTTGAAATCAATTAAACATTGTTTAGTGACACTCACCTGATGTCCCTTCTGCAGCCATGATACTTTGTATGGACTCGGGTGATCAGTCGTCTCCAGCTCTAATTTCTCCACCATCTCGGTCAAAACGAGATTGTCGGTGCTTCCGCTGTCCACATTGACCTTGCATTTCCAGCCTTTCGTTTTGCAGGTGGTCCTGAACAGTCTGGTCCTCTGAGATGTGTCCTCCACCTCTTTCTCGAGTGTTAAAAGAGATTTATGCACCGTCAGCGACCTTCCGGCTTCAGTGTCTTCATTCTCAGCATCATGCCTCTGCACCTCAGCGATGTGAGCTTCTCCTATGTCTGTCTTCCTGTCTGGACAATCAACGGCTTTATGTCTGTCCTTCCCACATGTGAAACATGTGATGATTCCTCCTCTACCTCTTCCTCTTCCTCTGGTACGAGGAAAAGTGTTCGCGTCAGCATATCCGCCACCCTGCTCTGTATGTTGTCTCCTCGGCTCAGCATATTATTGTCTTTGCTGTGAGGTTCCCCCTCTCTCAATCTTACCCTGAGGTTTCTTCCATTCCTCCTTGGGCTTCTGAGTTCTTTCTTGGGCAACAGCCTTGCCTCTGGGCTGACTTCTGCCTCGCCCTCGCTGACCTTGCTTTCGGCTCAGCTTTTCTTTGGCTTTCAGAGCCATCTGATAAGCATCCTCAACTGTTCTGATAGTTAGCATGCTTAATTCATCCTGGATGTCATACCTTATACCATTCAGATATCTCGCCACCTTTTCATCATCGCTCTCCCGATGACCTGCTCTAATATTGAGTCTATAAAATTCTTCGGTGTATTCCTTCACCGTCATCAGCTTTTGTCTCAGGTTCTGCATTCGCCTGAACAGTGTGATCTGGTAGTCCCGTGGGATGAATTTCGCCTTCATCTTCGCAATCATCCTATCCCAACTCTTGATTTTTTGTTTGCCCTTGGAACGTCTGTCTGCTTGAAGCTCGTCCCACCATAAGGCTGCATGTCCCTTCAAGCGCGTAACAGCGTTCTTGAATTTCTTATCTTCTTCCACATCTTCATAATCGAAGTATGTGTCAAGAGCTCAGATCCAATCCAATAACTCTTCTGCATCCAGACTCCCCTTGTAGACTGGAATATCCATTTTCTCCTTCGCACCCATCCTGGCGATGGCTTTGATCAACCGCTCGGTCGATGCATCCTCTGCTGCGACTTCTTCTGCATGTCCAACTTCTTCTTCCACCTCGGAATCACTAAGATCCCCAGCACCAACTCCGCGTCTCTGAGTTGTTTCCATCTCCTCGAGTCTCGCCCTGAGATCTCGTATCTGTCGCTCCATCTCGAGATTCCCTGCTGGTCTACCTCTTCTTCTCACCTCCTTGTCTTCGGGATCAGGTGATTGCCTTTCTCTTCTGAGCGGCATGATGAATCCTCTTCCCTGCTACAGAAAGCAAAGATATCCCCGCTCTGATACCACTTGGTGCAAGTCGTGTGTATCAGAGTGCTTTCCTTTTCTGCCTTTCTTCATGCCTGAGATATACAGACAGTAATTCTAGCTCTGATACCACTTGGTGCAAGTCATGACCCTCGCAGTCCAACCGCTCTCACCAGGACCTCCTTTCACTCAGGCCCGAAGAGTCAAAACACTCTTCCAACTCCTTGTGGGAGTTCTCACTACCCACAGAAATCTTCTTCTGTGATCTCCCCTTGGCTTTGTCGGGGAAATCGGGTTTCGCGTTATCATGAAACTTGTGGACGAGGTTCCTGTGCTGCCCAAAACCCCGAAACCCAATGGGTCAAAGAGTCAACGCTCCCGTCCCTGTCAGGGATTTCCCTATCGGGAAATCAGCGCATGCAATGTCGCGGTTCACTTGTACTGCAAATCTTCGAACCCCGAACTCTGATATCACGTGCGCTAATTCCTCGCCACGTCACCTCCTCTCTCCGCTCTATCGGGAATCGTGGGATCGCGATGTCATCGGTTGCAATTCCTTTGCACTATGAAACCCCGAATGTCGAATCCCGACTCTCTGGGATCTCGCGCCACCTGTCTCCTATCGATCAACGGCTCCGATTTGATCGGGAAATCGCTAATCGCGATTTCAACAGCTATGAAACTATTGCCTCCGGGAAACCCGATATGCTAAACCCTGATGGCTCTTGGCCTCTCCTGCGCCTGAAGGTTAACTCCCTCGCAACTTCTCCAAGATCTGACGGTCGACGGGACTTCGTGAATCTGTCCTGCGAATCCTAGCCGATGATTCCCCTCGAGGATTTCTTCGCTTCAAAGCTTCTTCCTGTTGAACCTTCTCCTGGGTCTGTTCCCACAGTATTACGAAGGGACTATCCCTCCTGAGCTTGTCAACTCTGACTCCCTCAGAGACTTTGCGCACACTTTTCGCTCGACTCTCAACAACTCTCAAAGTGTTGAGTCCTTCAGAATTCTGTGCGCTCGCAGCCACAGTAATCCCTTCCTTCCTTTGCTCAGACTTCCCCCTGAGACTTCAGATTCAGCCTGCACTTCTCCTACACGGCTCTAACAACCCAATTCAACTTCTGGGCAGATGAGAATAAGAGTTTAACTATCTGGCCTCATCAACGCACTCTATGCGGATGAATTCGACTGCACTCTATGCAGGAATCTCTTGGCTCAAATAGAGAAACAATTGAAACTCATTCTCTTCTCTCTCAGACTTCAGTTAAAACTCTAAAATCACATGCATAGCATATTCAAAGCAAATGCATACAAGAAAACAAACATTCATAAGCATAATATCAACACAGAGAAACAACACAAACCATGAAAATTGAATCAGAGGCTCTCTTCTATTAATTCAATCTGTACATGGGTGTTCTCCACAAGTTCTCTGCTTGCTCTTATCTTCTTGCTCCTGTTTGATAATCCAGAATAATGTTACAATGTACAAAGGAGGGTGTCTATATCCATTTTCCCTCTCGAATTCTACAACTATCAAATCTAGAATTAAATTCCTATCTAACAGCATTAAATCTATTAAATGCCTTATCTACCTAAGGACGAGAACTTAAAGGCTCAAGGTCCCCTTTACAATACAAGTGCGCTTCTTTATGAATGATTTCATTAAAGAGCGGCGCAACAAATTTCCAAATTATTTCAAAATATGTGCTGGCGCTGTCCAGCTGTCTTTTCTGCTCCACGCGCTAGCTCGCTCGATGAGTGAGCGATGCTCCTGCATCAACACTCCAAGGAAAAGAAGAAGATGTAGCACCCCAACTACCTCTCCTCTCTTAGGAAGCTCCCCTTAGATAGCCAAAGCAAGAGATAGGCCACTGATGTTCGTAGAAATAATCACTAGCTACCTCTCCTCAAACCCATCCTTGTCATTCAAACCCTCCCTCTATCATGACTCAAAAGGAAGAGGGAAATGAGCAACAATAATGGAAGAAGAAGAGAAAGAAGACAACATCTTAACAATGGCATTGGAGGAAGGAACCAAGGAAGAATTGAAGGAAGGAGAGCTACACAAGCCTATGATATGTTCGTCTAATAACAACAGGATTGGACACAAGTCACCAAAAAGAAAAATTCAGAACCCCCTTAGGTAGTTATGACCTACATGACTCGACATTGATATAGAAATATGTTCTAATATGTACTCCTTTAGTGATTTCTTTTTTGGTCAATTTATTAGAAGTTAGACATGTACCTTCAGGAAAAAGAAATACTACTAGGAAAATAAGTCCCACCAAATGGAAATCCCCCTCCCCCATAAGAGTAGAGGGGCCCTCTCATTCAATTGAACTTGTCAGTTCAATAAAATAAAAGTGGAATGTTATTATTCTCCCCATCAAAGTCTAGACGCATGTATGTCATTCATGGATTAATGTGTCCATATAAACAACTTTTATACATTTTACATATTACATACTCGCATACCCTACCCCCCTATGGATTTGAACTTGTGACCTCTTAAGAGGAAACACATGTTCTTAACCATTAGGCTCACTCAGGCTGTAAGATCTCTAATCTTAATCTTATCGTTCACAAGTAAATGTTGTTGCATTGATGACGATTAACGTCCACTAAAACTAAATTGATCTATATTTCAAAATTTATAATATTATCTTTCATGAATAAAAATTGTTACATTATAAATATTAAAATGTTAAAATATTCATTCTCTTTAAATCTATCACTAATCTCCCATTGCCATGATGATGAGAATGAAAGTGAAAATCTAACAAAAGAATTATCCTCTTGACATTAACAATAATGGAAAAATGGATGATGTGAGAATTAAATTTAAGTACCAAGTATTCTTAATCAAATAAAATCTAATATAATCTTAGCCGACCTACCATATCAAACAAATAAAGCTTAATATATTTTTTATATTGCAATAAAAAAATATCTCGCTTAAAATACTAATATCCCAAAACACTCTGAATTCAACAGCTTTATCGGGACAACTTCAGGTGTAGATTGATATTTAAAGGATTAAAATTTTGGGAACAAGGAGTATAAAAATTGGTGGGCGGCTATTAAAAATGACGAGTATAAAATTGGGTCGCTGAGGGTAGTTGGTTAATATGCCATGAATGAATGAGGATGATGGCACTTGAATAACGCTCTTTTATTATTATGTATTTTAAAATTGGACAAATTCTTGTTGAAATTTTATATTTCCATCATTTAATATTTGATGTTGGTCATTTCTATCTCTATTCAGATATTTTATTTAGAAATTTAGAAATTTTATTTTATTCTATAATTACATGTTCAATAGAGACAAAGCTAGATTGAGGTGGGTGAACTTTTACTAGATTTTTAATAGATTGAGGTGGGTGAACTTTTACTAGATTTTTAATAGAAATATGGAGAGCAACAAGCACTCAATATTTAATGATATATATGTAAGTTATTAGATCAAAGTTATTTTGGATCTAATGACTCACACTTGAGTATGCAAAGCATTAAATGATATGCATAGGAAAATATGGTTAAGAAATAAAATAGAATATCTATGGTTTATAAATAGTTGGTGACTTCAAATCAAGTTTGAATCAAATAGGTAGTTTTTTATCCACTAGTTTTAAGAAAATGATCAAATAAGATATATTTTTCTTAAATTTAAAATTATAATTTAATGTAGATTCATCTTAATTTCAAATCTAGACTTTTAATTAAGAACATGTGTTTACTTCTAAAAAAAAATTACATATATTTAATTAAATGAAATAAACATTGCAATTTCTTCATTATTATTATATATTTCATTTTTTTTATAAATTATAAAAATAATTTAAAATGCTTGTTTTTTATCATTAAAAATATTTAATTACTTAAATAATAATAAAAAATTTAAATAATGAATAAAATTAACCTCTCTTAAATTTAATATAATATAAAATTGAATTTAATAAATAATAATGAAGACATTATGTAATGCCTTAAGTATATGATGAAAACGTTAGTTTGTCTGTAGTGAAAGTAGAGGTTATGAAGTCCCATCATTAAAGAGATAAGAAATCCTTAATGCCACAAAAGTCACGTACCATTACAATACTAATTGTTGCATACATTTCAGTGGGTACTTTAATCACGAGGGCATCATTTACCACGGTGTTTGGGAACATTGAAAGGTGCCAACTCTAATGCTCTCTCTCTACGACATTTACTCACTCACGGAAGGAATATGTGATCCAAGTGGGAAATTAAAGAGAAAGGATATCTTTAACACCTTTATGGAAAAAATGTTATGGATATAAATATTATCTTAATTGATGCTTACCTAAATGGATCTCATGTTAAATGACGTGTCCCTTAATATAAATAAATAAATAAAACTAAAAAATCTAAATATTAATATCCAATGGAAAATTTTGATATGTGTAAACTATTCTTTGAACCCACATGATGTGAATCTTAATACTATAAACTTTTTTTAGTCTAAATATTAATATCCAATGGAAATTTTTGATATGTGTAAACTATTCTTTGAATTGACTCACATGATGTAAATCTTATTACTATAAACTTTTTTATCTTATTACTATAAACTTTTTTTTTAAATCTTATTACTATAAACTTTTTTATCTTATTACTGTAAACTTTTTAGAGTAGTGTATGTTATTATAACTAAACTAATAATTATTTACCATTATTATTTACCCATGAGGTGTAGAAAATTTTGATATGTGTAAACTATTCTTTGAATTGACTCACATGATGTGAATCTTATTACTATAAACTTTTTTTATCTTATTATTATAAAAAAAAATTAAGAGCATTGTATGTTATTATAACTAAACTAATATTTATTTATTTACTCATGAGGTGTAGATTTGTTGGTTTGTGTGGGGTTTAGTTTTCATCAAGTTATTGGTTCTCATGCATAGGGGTTGAGGGTGGAAGCCATTTGTAGGGGAATAAAATTGTCCCATCACACAATCCTGGTGATAACCTCCCACTCATGGATAGATCGTTCTTCCATTTGTGCATGCTTTTTCATAGTGGTATATTAGGTATTGGATTTTATTATTTTTCTCAAATATTTAAATATATTTATTTATTTATTATATTATTGGTTTATTGACTTGGAAGTCTTAACTTGGAGTTGGTGGTAGTCTTCATGGGATTGAGGAAGTTCCTTAATGCGTCATTTTCAAATATCAATTTATATTTTCTTGTACACCGTCATTTTTTTTTGTAAATATTACCTTCTATAGACCAAGATCAAAATGCATATCAAAAGTCCTCATGCCAGAGCTGCCAATAATGAAAACCAACTCCAACACCAGGACCATATTGTCTATAAAAGTATGCCCTGTGGGCCAAAATTGATATCCATAATACTATTGTATCGTCTATTGAACAAGCTAGGATAAAAAATAAACACAAAACTATGACTAGTGAAAGTTAAGAGTGAAAACAAGAACATAGAGCATAAT
The DNA here is from genome assembly GCA_000966675.3 of Picea glauca. Taxonomy (NCBI): domain Eukaryota; kingdom Viridiplantae; phylum Streptophyta; class Pinopsida; order Pinales; family Pinaceae; genus Picea; species Picea glauca. The sequence continues at coordinate 794,734 of JZKD02S1577240.1, forward strand.
CAGAAAATATGATCAGATGTAGGACGAGTTTCCTTTGCAATCACGTTGGAGAGGATCCGACCATACTAGGACAACTACTCGTTGGTGTGGCTACACCTGGTATTGTTGGATTTGCTACGGAATGGAGAGCATATCATAAAGTGACCCAATTTTGTATTCTATCAAATCCTGATGAAATTTTTGGTCTACCATTTCCCCTCGTAGGTCGAAGATCAACTGTAGTTGGTCCTTTGTGAATCACATAGGGTGTTCCTCAATGCCATGTTGATGGGAATATTCACCATGTTCTGGAAGTCTGGAGCTTTCGTCCTCCCTCATGGCAGCAAAGGTGGACAATTCGCTTTGAACATTCATTGCACTAGGCGACATAGGAGCTCCCACATTATCTTGTTCGGGTACAGGTGGCAATTCCTCCTCTACTACCGCATGGCCCCATGTTTCTTCATCATGATGGATAACTGAATAATCTCTTTCTTCAACATTTTGATCTATTTGTTGGTAGGAAGAGCCATAATCATGGGTTGAAGGAGAAGGACTGTGACGTCAGCTGGAATAACTGTGAAAGGTACCATTGCTTCTATGAACCTTGCCCCTTTCACAAGGCATGTTACGTGGAAGGAGCAAACTCAACACACAATCAAATATCGGTCAAAAACAACCTAAGACTGGAATCCACAAGACGAAGATGGAATGGAATGCCTTGCTTCTTTCAGAACTTGTTTGCAACGACTGCAAAAATCACTTATGAGTTTTGAGAGGTGATCCGGATTATTTTCAGCATGAAATGAGAGTGAAGATATAATAAAGAAATGTATAAAGATGTATCGGATATCCAAAAATATAACATAAATATATCAGAGATGAAACCATAAACACAGAGATACAATAATACATAATTTCTATTAATGAGCGAAAATGTACAAAGACTGTAAAAATACAGAGTGAAAGACTCACTAGAATGGTGGTATCTTATCTCTGAGAAGAGATGTGACGGCTATGCGCATTCGCAAGAAGATGATCACTACAATGAGGCTCCAAAGGCATTTTTAACATAAGTAAAATAAGAAACCCTAACCCCGGAAGATGAAAAGCGAAAAGGTGTGTGGGCCTCGATGGAGGTAGTTGATATGTCAACTTCTCGGGGGCATAACTTTTGCATACGATCTATGTTTGGGGCGCTCAATACACCATTGGAAAGACATAATTGAGAAGAACTATTTTTTACTGGCCCAAGTCAGTGTATTTGGCAGTCACTTGGGTCCTAAACTTTAAACTTTTTTATCACTATAAACTTTTTTTTCCAGATTAGTGTATGTTATTATAACTAAACTAATAACTATTTACCCATGAGGTGTAGATTAGTTGCTTTGTGTGGGGTTTAGTCCCCATCAAGTTAGTGGTTCAAATCTTAGGGGGAGGGGTTGAGGGTGAGAGCCATTTGAGGGGGGATAAAATTATCCCATCACACAATCCTGGTGACAACATCCCACTTATAGGTAGATCGTTCTTCCCTCCAACATTGGGGCTAGGCCCGACCTAGGCTCAACCTAACAAGAAAAAAAAAAAAAAAGACTAATAAAGATATATGGAATTGTTGTTAATTAAAAATTTGTGCATATTTTTTCATAGTGGTATATTAGGTATTAGATTTTATTATTTTTCTCAAATATTTAAATATATTTATTTATTTATTATATTATTGGTTTATTGACTTGGAGTCTTAATTTGGAGTTTGTGGTAGTCTTCATGGGATTGAGGAAGTTCCTTAATGCGTCATTTTCAAATAACAATTTATATTTTTTTGTACACCATCATTTTTTTTTCTAAGCTAGTATTTTGTATTACCTTCTATAGACCAAGATCAAAATACATATCAAAAGTCCTCATGCCAGAGTTTCCAATAATGAAAACCAACTACAACACCAAGACCAGATTGTCTGTAAACGTATGCCCTGTGAGCCAAAATTGATATCCATAATACTATTGTATCGTCTATTGAATAATCTAGGATAAAAAATAAACACAAAACTATGAATAGTGAAAGCTAAGAGTGAAAACAATAACATAGAGCATAGTTGGAAAATATGATCAAACGCAGGATGAGTTTCCTTTGCCATCACACTGGAGAGGATCCAACCATACTGGGACAACTACTCGTTGGTGTGGCTGCACCTGGTATTGTTGGATTCGCTGTAGACTGGAGAGCATATCATAAATTGACCCATTTTTTTGTTCTATCAAATCCTGATGAAATTTCCGGCCTACCATTTCCCCTCGTAGGTTGAAGATCAACTCTAGTTGGTCCTTTGTGAATCACATAGGGTGTTCCTCAATTTTGTGTTGATGGGAATATTCACCATTTTCCGAAATTCTGGAGCTTTCGTCCTCCGTCATGGTGGAAAAGGTGGACAATTCTCTTTGAACATTCATTGCACTAGGTGACACAGGAGCTCCCACATTATCTTGTTCGGGTATAGATGGCAATTCCTCCTCTACTACTGCATGGCCCCATGTTTCTTCATCATGATGGATAACTGAAGAGTCTCTTTCTTCAACATTTTGGCCCATTTGTTGGTAGGAAGAGACATAATCACTGGTTGAAGGAGAAGGATTGTGACATTGGCTGGAATAACTATTAAAGGTACCATTGCTTCTACGAACCTTGACCCTTTCACGAGGCATGTTACGTGGAAGGATAAAACTCAACACACAATCAAATATCTGTCAACAACAACTTGAGACCGGAATCCACAAGACGAAGATGGAATGAAATGCCTTGCTTCTTTCGGAACTTGTTTGCAACGACTGCGCAAATAACTTACGGGTTTTGAGAGGTGATCCGGATTATTTTCCGCACGAAATGAGAGTGAATATATAATAAATAAATGTACAAAGATGTATCGGATATCCAACAATATAACATAAATATATCAGAGATGCAACCATAAACACAGAGATACAGTAATACACAATTTCTATTAATGAGCGAAAATGTACAAAGACTGTAAAAATACAAAGTGACAGACTCGCTAGAATGGTGGTAGCTTATCTCTGAGAAGAGATGTGACGGCTATGCGCATTCGTAAGAAGAGGATCATTACAATGAGACTCCAAAGGCATTTTTAACATAAGTAAAATAAAAAACCCTAACCCCGGAAGATGAAAAGCGAGAAGGTTTGTGGACCTCGATGGAGGTAGTTGATATGTCAAATTCCCGAGGGCATAACTTTTGCATACAATCTCTATTTGGGGCGCTCAATACACCATTGGAAATGTATAACTGAGAAGAAATATTTTCGACCGGCCCAGGTCAATGCTTTTGGCAGTCACTTGGGCCCTAAATCCCCAAAAAACGTCGTTTAGGGGCTCAAAATGACCCCATAAGTTTGGAACCCGAAAAACTATTGAAAAACTACCAAAATGGAAAATTGTTTTTCAAACCCATTGAATAGGTGGGTGGCCACCAATATGCACCTGGATCAATCCTCCCTCCTTAGGAAGCAATGGTATCCATTGGGTTGATTTCTCGGGCGAGAGAGTAGAAGTGTTTGTTGAATCTGAATCTTGGTGAGTTGCTTGCCTTGCTGGAGAAGTTGTGTTGCTTAGCTTGTTGAAGGATGTCATGAACTTGTGGCTAGAAGGGTTGGACCTTTTTAACTAGTCTGGTTACATGAGATGACTATGTGTAGAAATAATCATTGTTCTTTGTTGCAATCTTGCTGATTTGGTTCTATTGGATAGAAGGTGCTTGTACCAAGGCTACAGTGGTTGGAGTATCCTTCTATGCACCTTTTGAAAAGATTGTGAAGAAGCTGAATTTTGTAGTATGAGATACTATATTGCGACACTGTTTAGGTGGGACAATAGTTGGAACTACCTTTGGTATTATGTCGAGATGACCCCCCAAAGTAACAATGACGCTACGGGGTCGAGACTCATAAACAACATGGCGCTTCCACATATATGGCTAGCCCAAGAGAACATCACAGACAACGAGTGGGGAAACATCACATAATACCTCATCCTTAAAGGGTTGGATGTCATATGGAAATTGACACTATTTTCTGACACAAAGATCTCGTCCCTAACGAAGCCACCCGATGTTTTATGGCTGCAGGTGTGGTGTTGTCGATAATCCCAATTGTTTGGCGACCTCTGTTGAGATGAGGTGCTTCTTTCTTTCACTATCAACAATAAAATGCAGTGGGGTCCCCTTCACCCACATCTAGGAATGAAAAAGGCACTTCCCCTCTTTAGGATCTATTGGTTCTTCTGGTTGAATTGTTTCACTCACGACAATAACAGTGGGGTCTGCGTCGATGATCTGTTTTCTATCAATATTTTCTGAATTAGATTCTGAATCAGGGTTCGGCTCCTTTTCTTTGATCTCGGCCACCAATGACTATTTTGAGCAACATTCATCGGTGTTGTTCCAGGGGATTTTGTGGAAATCACACCATTTTTTCAGTGTCCTTCGTCTTTCCGTGACCCTTCTTTTTTGTGGCTTGGACTGTTTTTTAGGAGGCTGTTTGTTAGGGCCGTCTTTATCATACTTTGGTTGTTGTGGATTTGAACTCCCATTTGTTTTGGTGCTTAATTTTTTTCTCGATTTTAACAGCATATTGATAAGTAGCACTGAGTGATGAGATGTCTAGAAAATCCATTTCAGTTTGGATGTATATGTGTAGAGCCCCATGATATTTCAAAACCAAATGTCATTCGAAGTCTTTGATACCCAACTTGGTGTGCAAGGTATGCAAGGTATTAGTGAACTCTGTAAATGCTTGGCCCCTCTCTTGCCATAGTGTGGTCCATCTCATGTATTGGTCCTCGTAGTTTCCAACAAGGTAATAATGTTCCTTTACCGCATCCACAAAAAAACCCAAGTGGGCTCGACCCCATATTTTCCAGACTCCTGATCTGGGATATTTTCATTGTGACTTATAAACAATAGCA
>JZKD02S1577240.1:799739-833068 GCA_000966675.3 Picea glauca
TCGGATATCCAACAATATAACATAAATATATCAGAGATGCAACCATAAACACAGAGATACAGTAATACACAATTTCTATTAATGAGCGAAAATGTACAAAGACTGTAAAAATACAAAGTGACAGACTCGCTAGAATGGTGGTAGCTTATCTCTGAGAAGAGATGTGACGGCTATGCGCATTCGTAAGAAGAGGATCATTACAATGAGACTCCAAAGGCATTTTTAACATAAGTAAAATAAAAAACCCTAACCCCGGAAGATGAAAAGCGAGAAGGTTTGTGGACCTCGATGGAGGTAGTTGATATGTCAAATTCCCGAGGGCATAACTTTTGCATACAATCTCTATTTGGGGCGCTCAATACACCATTGGAAATGTATAACTGAGAAGAAATATTTTCGACCGGCCCAGGTCAATGCTTTTGGCAGTCACTTGGGCCCTAAATCCCCAAAAAACGTCGTTTAGGGGCTCAAAATGACCCCATAAGTTTGGAACCCGAAAAACTATTGAAAAACTACCAAAATGGAAAATTGTTTTTCAAACCCATTGAATAGGTGGGTGGCCACCAATATGCACCTGGATCAATCCTCCCTCCTTAGGAAGCAATGGTATCCATTGGGTTGATTTCTCGGGCGAGAGAGTAGAAGTGTTTGTTGAATCTGAATCTTGGTGAGTTGCTTGCCTTGCTGGAGAAGTTGTGTTGCTTAGCTTGTTGAAGGATGTCATGAACTTGTGGCTAGAAGGGTTGGACCTTTTTAACTAGTCTGGTTACATGAGATGACTATGTGTAGAAATAATCATTGTTCTTTGTTGCAATCTTGCTGATTTGGTTCTATTGGATAGAAGGTGCTTGTACCAAGGCTACAGTGGTTGGAGTATCCTTCTATGCACCTTTTGAAAAGATTGTGAAGAAGCTGAATTTTGTAGTATGAGATACTATATTGCGACACTGTTTAGGTGGGACAATAGTTGGAACTACCTTTGGTATTATGTCGAGATGACCCCCCAAAGTAACAATGACGCTACGGGGTCGAGACTCATAAACAACATGGCGCTTCCACATATATGGCTAGCCCAAGAGAACATCACAGACAACGAGTGGGGAAACATCACATAATACCTCATCCTTAAAGGGTTGGATGTCATATGGAAATTGACACTATTTTCTGACACAAAGATCTCATCCCTAACGAAGCCACCCGATGTTTTATGGCTGCAGGTGTGGTGTTGTCGATAATCCCAATTGTTTGGCGACCTCTGTTGAGATGAGGTGCTTCTGTCTTTCACTATCAACAATAAAATGTAGTGGGGTACCCTTCACCCACATCTAGGAATGAAAAAGGCACTTCCCCTCTTTAGGATCTATTGGTTCTTCTGGTTGAATTGTTGCACTCACGACAATAACAGTGGGGTCTGTGTCGATGATCTGTTTTCTATCAATATTTTCTGAATTAGATTCTGAATCAGGGTTCGGCTCCTTTTCTTTGATCTCGGCCACCAATGACTGTTTTGAGCAACATTCATCGGTGTTGTTCTAGGGGATTTTGTGGAAATCACACCATTTTTTCAGTGTCCTTCGTCTTTCCGTGACCCTTCTTTTCTGTGGCTTGGACTGTTTTTTAGGAGGCTGTTTGTTAGGGCCATCTTTATCATACTTTGGTTGTTGTGGATTTGAACTCCCATTTGTTTTGGTGCTTAAATTTTTTCTCGATTTTAACAGCATATTGATAAGTAGCACCGAGTGATGAGATGTCTAGAAAATCCATTTCAGTTTGGATGTATATGTGTAGAGCCCCACGATATTTCAAAACCAAATGTCATTCGAAGTCTTTGATACCCAACTTGGTGTGCAAGGTATGCAAGGTATTAGTGAACTCTGTAAATGCTTGTCCCCTCTCTTGCCATAGTGTGGTCCATCTCATGTATTGGTCCTCGTAGTTTCCAACAAGGTAATAATGTTCCTTTATCGCATCCACAAAAAAACCCAAGTGGGCTCGACCCCATATTTTCCAGACTCCTGATCTGGGATATTTTCATTGTGACTTATAAACAATAGCATTAAATGAGCATAAATTAAAGTGCACCATTAAAGAAGGGAAAACTCAAAATGAAGAGACATAAGCATCAAATCTGAACACAAAAAATTGATAATGGAGTTCATCCCTGGTGGACTACGTCTCTGGGTCCTACTCTCAAATGGGTAGGCTCTTTCATTAACTCAACAAAATAATTTGGAATATACATAAATATACCTCATTTTGAAATCAAGCTGCAGAAATAATGCTCAGATCAGAAAATAGATAGCACCACTAAATTCGTGGCGTCAAATTACCCAAAAATGACTGTCTCCACGCTCTGATCCGACTCTTGCATTCCCAGGCCCAAGAAGAATTATGTCTCTGTTTCCATGCCCTTTGCAACCTGCAATAATGATTGTACTGCCTTGAAATTCATGCATGCAAGTCGTATGGTATGTGCCTTTCCCTGTAGCTAGGCGGATTGCACGTTTTTAAATTTAATTATGGGCGGATGTACCAAGTGCGGAACTCAACGCAATGGAGACCATTTATTCCTGAGGGAGGATTGATCCAGGTGGATATCGGTGGCCACCCACCTTTTCCAGCTGGCTCAAATCAACTTTCTGGCAATTTTGTAATTTACTATTTTTAGCAGTTTTTCGGGTCGTGAACTTCCGGAGCCGTTTTGAGGCCCTAAACGATGTTTTTTGGGGTATCTTCCAATCGAAAATTTATTTAATTTACTTTTCGATAAAGAGTTGTAGTCTGTGGATAGATATTTCCAATGGGATATCGTACGCCTAAAACGAAGATCGTGTGAAAAATTTACGACCCTAGAAAGTTGATGTACTGACTTACCCAAACGGGGCCCACATGACTTTTGACGCTTCATCTCCTAAGGTTAGGTTTTTGGATGTCTAGGGTTTTTGACACTCTTGTTTATTGTAAAAAGGCCTTCAGAGCCTCACTGTAACCACCTTCTTGCGAATGAGTGTAGCCATCACATCTCTTCTGAGAGATAATCCTCCACCATTCCAGCAAGATTGTTTTCTGCTGCATTTTACAGTTTCAGCTTATTTCCTTGTTCAATAGAAAACCAATTTTATTGTATCTCTATTATTTTGTGTTAAGCATATGTTAATAATATGTAGTCATTTCGTTATTCTCATAAAATCTGGATCAGTGGTATCAGAGCGGTCTTCTTCTTAACATCTTAATGCATGTCCCCAACGAGGTCAGAGTATAAACAATTGGGTCTCGACCTTGTTTCTCTTGAGGACCAAAGCTCTCGCATTCCCAACAAACCTCTCATGGTAGGAGAAAATAAATATGACGAGATAGGAGATCCTTTCAAAATGTTTCTTGAGGAATCCCTCACACAACAGAGAAATGAGATGATGGATAGTTTCACGCAAATCCTTCGACGACTGCCAACAGGCGACACATCTTCTTCGAGCGAAGGCGTCGCCCCCTTAAAGGTACAAATAAAATTCGATATTCATGTATTTGAAGTTCAAATAGATGCATATGGTGTCGACAAGTGGTTGAATCTAATAGAAGGGTATTTTTCTATCCATAACTTTTTGAATAGAGAAAAGATTACTTTTGCGCTCCTCAAAGTTGTTCCCCATGTCAAAGATAGGTGTGAAACTTTCTTTGAGAAAAAGGAAAATGAGGAACCCTCGTTATTTACAGTCACAACCACCTAGGAATCCTTTAGGGATGCTATTAAGGAACAATACTACCTTGTTGGAAGTTATGATGACTTTTATACCAAATGGACGACACTGCAGCAAGAAAGAGACCAAGCAGTGTCAGAGTTCACAAATATCTTCCATACCTTGTGCACCAAGTTGGGTATCAAATATTCAGAGTGACATATGGTGCTCAAGTATCGTGGTGCTCTACATAGATACATCCAAACCAAAATGGAATTTCTGGACATCTCGTCCTTGGGCGTGGCCTACCAATATGTCGTCAAAATCGAGCAAAAAATTAAACAAAAGAAGTGACAATTTGGGCCCGGGAATACCTCACAGCAAAATCCAGGAAAGGGTGGCCCCAACCCATAGAAAAAAGGAAAGAGAAAATATGGAAAGTATAAGGACAACCAGACCAAGATGCAAGCAAAGAAGGACACCAGAAAGACAAAGAAAGATACCGGGAAGTGGTGCGACTTACATAAGATCCCTTGGCATAACACTGTTGATTATCGCTCAAAGTAGTCACAGGTGGCTGAAGTGAAAGCCTCTGAATCAGATGTGGGTTCTGACTCTGATTCAGAATGAGAAAGAGGAAGATATATCATTGACGCAGAACCCAATGCTACCATTGCTACCACCAAGCTCCATCCTGATGAACCAGACAAGTCAGAAGAAGGAGAGGGCCTCTTCCATTCACAGATGTTGGTAAAAGGAACCCCACTGCACTTCATCATTGATAGCGGTAGCTAGAAGAACCTCATCTCAACAAAGGTTTTCAAGTGTCTGGCCCTGCCGACAACACCTCACCCACAACCCTACACAATCGGATGGCTCCACCAAGGAAGCGATCTTCACGTCAGCCAACAGTGTCGACTAGCATATGACATCAAGCCCTTCAAAGACAAGGTATTATGTGATGTTTCTCCTCTCGAAGTTCGTGATGTTATTTTGGGACAACCTTATTTATGGAAACGTCATGTTGTATATGAGTCTCGAACTCGTAGTGTTATTATTACTTTGAACAAAAAATTGTACAGGATACCTGAGGCAGTTCCACCTAGTGTTATTTCCTTGATCTCTGCCAAGCAATGCAAAAAGGTCATCTCTCAAACAGGGAATTTGTCTTCTTCATGATTCTCTCTCGAAATGAGCAAAATATCACAGCCACATATAGGTTATTTGCGGCCGACCTATCCACACAGAAGACGCAAGTTGATAAGGTCGTCTAAGAATATTCGGATATCTTCTCCTCACCTACCGGGGTACCTCTGCACTGTCAGGTCAAGCACCCCATCGATATGACCCTTGGCGCACCACTTCCCAATGGGCCAGTCTATCACTGCTTTATGTTAGAGAATGAGGAGATCAAGCGATAGATCCAAGAACTTCTCCACAAAGGGAACATCTTTCCCATCTCATCACCTTGTGGGAGCCCAATCGTGTTGGTACAAAAGAAAGATGGAACCTGGTGACTCTGCATTGATTACCGGGCTCTGAATAAAATCATAGTCAGAAGCCGGTACCCAATTCCCTGAATTGACGACCTCCTTAATCAACTCATGGGGGCCAAATACTTCAGTAAGATTAATCTAAATTCTAGCTACCACCAGGTCCCGATAGAACAAACAGATGTATGGAAGACCACCTTCAAGTCAAAGGAAGGCCTTTTTGAATGGTTGGTCATGCCCTTTGGTTTGAAAAATGCTCCATCCACTTTCATTAGGATTATGGACGATATCTTGCGACCATTCACCAATACGTTTTTAGTGGTGCATCTAGATGACATTCTCATTTACAACAAGTCTTGGGCATAACACTTGCAGCATATTCAGCAGGTTCTGCACACCCTGCGGCAACACAAGCTATACACCAACTTGGAAAAATGCTCCTTCGGCATGGACAGGGTCCATTACCTGGGCTACATCGTTGATCAACATGGCATACATGTGGATCCAACCAAGATCCAAGTCATTCATGACTATCCAACCCTAACCACATTCACTGAGCTTCGGAGATTCTCGGGCCTTGCCAATTTCTACCGCAGGTTCATGTTGGGATTCTCCCATATTGCATGGGCCCTCAGCCAAATAACCAGCGGTCGTGGTAAGGAAAAATTTGCATGGAGACAGTCCCAACAACAAGCATTTGATGATTTGAAGCAGTGCTTGTGCTCAACCCTAGTAATTTCACTACGAGACCTGCAACAACCCTTTGATATCGAGACAAATGCTTCAGACTATGTTGTGGGCATCGGTATCACTCACCACGACCATCCCTTGGCCTATCATAGTGAGACACTATCATATGTTGTCCGTAAGTACCCTACTTACGACAAAGAAATGTACTCCATTGTGCAAACCTGCCTCCAGTGGAGACAACCATCCACACTGATCATAAGCTACTACAGTTCATGCAAACACAAGGAAAATTAAAGAATGGCCGCCATAAAAAGTGTTCCACGTACTTACAAAAATTCCACCTCAACATCAAGTTTAATACAGGAAGCACCAACCACATCGCTTATTACCTCAGTAGACTGCCAGTCGTGGCACTCACTACGGTGCTAGACTCTTGTGTCCATGAGGCCTATGGATGGCCCCAATTCTATGAGACAGACCTGAACTTCGCCACAACCTAGCAAATGTTGGGTGCAAATGCAGTTGTCCATAATTTCCATCTTTAGGATGGGTTGTTGTGTCATCTCGGCCATATCTGCGTTCCATTAAGAGAGCAAGAGAAGGTGATCTGGGAAGTCCACTCCAGTCGGGTGGTAGGACACTTTGGCATCAAAAAGATAGTGGAGATACTATAGAAACATTTCTATTGGCCGAAACTTCGACAGGAGGTCAACAAGTATATTAGGTCCTGCACTACTTGCGCTATTTCCAAACCGACCACTAAGAAACAGGGCCTGTACACCCCTCTTCCTACTCCTGATAGACCATGGGAATCCATCTCAATGGACTACATGATGGGCCTCCCATCCACCAAGCGGGGAAATGACTGTGTTTTTGTGGTTGTTGATCTCTTTTCTAAGATGGTGATTCTTGTTGCCTGCAAGAAGAGCATCACAATAGAAGCCACTACGAAGTTCTTCTATGAACGATTCTTGGTACATTTTGGAATCCTACAAACCATTCTCTCAAATCGGGATAGTTGATTTCTCAGAACATTTTGGTCTAGCCTCTGGTCACTGCTGGACACCAAGCTCACCAAATCCACGACCTTCCACCCCCAGACATATGGCCAAACCAAGGTCGTAAATCGAATGATTGTGAATATCCTTCACATGTATAATTCCAAGCACCCTCGCACATGGGATGAGAGTCTTCCCTATGTCCATCATAGCTACAACTGAGCCTTGCATAGCTCAACTGGCCACATCCCCTTTCAAGTGGGGTTGGGATTCCAATCATTGGGTCCCATAGATGTTTCATTTCCCCTTGTGGTCACCTCGACCGACTCGTATCCTACTCCAACTGAAGATGACAAAGCCACACGGTTCATTGAGCAGATCTAGCACATCCGCTAACAGGTTTAGGATATCCTACAGAAGTCCAATGAAAAGTACAAGCAGCGCCATGATCAACATCAGGTGCGACATAGGTTTCAGGTAGGCGACAAAGTTTGGTTGCACTTGTAGAAACAACACCTTATAGGACCCCATCGGAAGCTTCACCCACTCCATTATTGGCCATAAACCATCACCAATACTGTGGAGGATAATTCTTTTGATCTCAACATTCCACCTTTCCTTGGCCTGCACCCAGTGTTCAACATGGACCTCCTTCGGCCTTATTTCCCACCATTATTGGACACCTCAGACGTAGCAGAACAACTAACACCAAAAAATCCCAACCCTGACTACATACAAAAGGCATCCAATAATCAGATTTTGGACACATAGATCAAGGGCGCTCGACAACAAAGGATCCAACTTTATCAAGTTGTAAAAGCAGGGGAGCTCCTTCACCAATCCAAGTGGCTCACCCGGGGCCAAATTCAGCAGAAATTTCCTCATCTGATGGGAGAACTCAATGCAATGGAGACCATTGCTTCCTAAGGAGGGAGGATTGATCCAGGTGGATATCGGTGGCCACCCACCTTTTCCAGCTGGCTCAAATCAGTTTTCTGGAAATTTTGGTAATTTACTATTTTTAGCAGTTTTTCGGGTCCTGAACTTCCGAAGCTGTTTTGAGGCCCTAAACGATGTTTTTTTGGTTATCTTTCAATCAACAATTTATTCAATTTATTTTTTGATCAAGAGTTGTATTCCTCGGATAGATCTTTCCAATGGGCTATCGTATGCCTAAAACGGAGATTGTGTGAAAACGTTACGACTCCGGGAAGTTGATGTACTGACTTACCCGACAAATGGGGCCCACATGACTTTTGGCGCTTCATCTCCTAGGGTTAGGTTTTTAGATGTATAGGGTTTTTGACACTCCTGTTTATTGTAAAAAGACCTTCTAAGCCTCATTGTAACCAACTTCTTGTGAATGAGCGTAGCCATCACATCTCTTTTGAGAGATAAGCCACCACCATTCCAGCAAGATTGTTTTCCATTGCATTTTATAGTTTCAACTTATTTCCTTGTTCAATAAAAAACCAATTTTATTGTATCTCTCTTATTTTGTGTTAAGCATATATTAATAATATGTATTCATTTCACTATTCTCATAAAATCTGGATCAGTGGTATCAGAGTGGTCTGCTCCTTGGTGTCTTAATGCATGTCCCCAACGACGTCGGAGTACAAAGAATTGGGTCTCGAGCTTATTTCTCTTGAGGACCAAAGCTCTTGCACACCCAAGAAACCTCTCATAGCAGGAGAAAAGAAATATTACGGGACAAGAGATCCTTTCAAAATTTTGCTTGAGGAAGCCCTCATGCAACAGAGAAATGAGATGATGGATAATTTCGTGCAAATCCTTCAGCGACTACCAACAAGTGACGCATATTCTTCGAGCGGAGGCGCCTCCTCCTTCAAGGTACAAATAAACTTCGATATTCCTGTATTTGAAGGTCAAATAGACACAGATGGTGTAGATAAGTGGTTAAATCTACTAGAAGGGTATTTTTCTATCCATAACTTTTCAAATAGAGAAAATATTACTTTTGCGCTCCTCAAAGTCGTTTCCCATGTCAAAGATTGGTGGGAAACTTTCTGTGAGAAAAAGGAAATAGAGGAACCCTCATTATTTACAATCATGACCACCTCGGAATCCTTCAGGGATGTTATTAAGGAACAACACTACCATGTTGGAAGTTATGATGACTTTTATACCAAATGGACCACACTGCGGCAAGAAAGAGACCAAGCAGTGCCAAATTTCACAAATATCTTCCATACCTTGCGCACCAAGTTGGGTATCAAATATTAAGAGAGACATATGGTACTCAAGTATCGTGGTGCTCTGCATAGATACATCCAAACCGATATGGAATTTCTGGACATCTCATCCTTAGGCGTGACCTATCGATATGCCATCAAAATTGAGTAGAAGCTAAAAAAAAAGACGCAACATTTTGGGCCTGGGAACCCCACACAGCAAAATCTAGGAAAGGGTTCCCCAAAATGACAAAACAAAGGACAAAGAAAATATGGATTGTATCAGGACAAATAGTCCAATCCACAAGCAAAGAAGGACACCGGAAAGATAAAGAAAGATATCAGGAAGTGTTGCGACTTCCATAAGATCCCTTGGCATAACACTGTTGAATGTCGCTCAAAGCAGTTGTTGGTGGCCGAAGTGAAATCCTCTTAATCATATGTGGGTTCTGACTCTGAGTCGAAACTAGAAAGGGGAAGATGGATCATTGACACAGAACCTAGTGCCAGCGTTGCTACCACCAAGCTCTAGCTTGATGAACTAGATGAGTCAGAAGAAGGAGAGTGCATCTTCCATTCACAGATGTTGGTAAAAGGCACCCCACTGCACTTCATCATTGATAGTGGTAGCAAGAAGAACCTCATCTCAGCAGAGGTTTTCAAGTGGTTGCCCCTGCCAACAACGTCGCACCCACAACCCTACACCAATGGATGGCTCCGCCAAGGAAGCGATCTTCGCATCAGCCAATAGTGTTGACTGTCGTACGACATCAAGCCCTTCAAAGATGAGGTATTGTGTGATGTTTCTCCTCTCTAAGTTTGTGATGTTATTTTGGGCCAACCTTATTTATGGAAACGTCATGTTGTATATGATTCTAGGCCTCGTAATGTTATTATTACTTTGAACAAGAAATTGTACAGGATACCTAAGGCAGTCCCACCTAGTGTTATTTCCTTGATCCCTGCCAAGCAATGCAGGAAGGTCATTTCTCAGACGTGGAAGCTTGTCTTCTTCTTGATTCACTCTCTGAATGAGTGAAAGATCATAGCCACATCTAGGGTCTCTACAATTGGCCTCTCCACACAGTAAAAGAAAGTAGATAAGTTCTTCGAAGAATACTCTAATATCTTCTCCTCACCTACTGGGGTACCTCTGTACTGTCAGGTCAAGCACCCCATCAATCTAACAACCGGCACACCGCTGCCCAATGGGCCAATCTATCACTTCTCTATGTTAGATAATGAGGAGATCAAGCGACAGATCCAAGAAATGCTCCACAAGGAGCACATCTGTCCTAGCTCATCACGTTGCGGGAGCCCAATGGAACTTGGCGACTCTACATTGATTACCAGGCCCTGAATAAAATCATAGTCAGAAACTGGTACCCAATTCCCCGAATCGATGACCTCCTTGATAAAATCACGAGGGCCAAATACTTCAGTAAGATTGATTTGAAGTCTGGATACCACCAGGTCCTGATAAAACAGACAGATGTATGGAAGACCTCCTTCAAGTCAAAGGAAGGCCTTTTTGAATGGTTGGTCATGCCCTTTGGTTTGAAAAATGCTCCATCCACTTTCATGAGGATGATGGATGATATCCTGCGACCATTAACCAATACTTTTGTAGTGGTGTATCTGGATGGCATTCTCATTTACAACAAGTCTTGGGCATAACACTTGCAACATATTCAACAAGTTTTGCAGATCCTGTGGCAGCACAAGCTATACGCCAACTTGGAAAAATGCCCCTTCGACATGGAAATGGTCCATTACCAAGGCTACATCGTTGATTAAGATGGTGTACATGTGGATCCAACTAAGATCCAAGTCATGTGTGACTGGCCAGCCCCAACCACACTCATTGAGATTCGTAGCTTCTTGGGCCTTGCCAATTTCTACCATAGGTTCGTGTTGGGATTCTCCCATATTGCATGGGTCCTCAGCCAAATAACCATCGGTGGTGGTAAGAAAACATTTGCATGGGGCCGGTCCCAACAACAAGTGTTCGATGATTTGAAGTAGCGCTTGTCCTCAACGCCAGTACTTTCACTACCATTCCTATAGAAGCCCTTTGAGATCGAGACAGATTCTTCAGACTATGTTGTGGGTGTCGTTCTCACTCATCATGACCACCCCATGGACTATCAGAGTGAGACACTACATTGTACAAGCCTGCCGCCAGTGGAGACATTACATTTTTTGGAAGGAGACAGTCATCCACACTGATCATAAGCCACTCTAGTTCATGCAGAAACAAGGCAAATTACATAATGAATGCCATCAAAAGTGTTCCACATACTTACAACAATTCCACCTCAACATCAAGTATAAAATAGGAAGCACCAACCACATCACTAATTTCCTCAGTAGACCACCAGTCACATCACTCACCAGAGTGTTGGACTCTTATGTCCATGAGACCTCTGGATGGCCCTCACTCTATGACACAGACCCGAACTTCGCCACCACCTACCAAATGTTGGGTGCAAACACATTTGTCAATAATTTCCATCTTTAGGATGGGTTGTTGTGTTGTCTGGGCCATATCTGTGTTCCATCAAGAGAGCGAGAAAATTTGATCTGGGAAGCCCACTACAGTCGGATGGCGGTACACTTTCACGTCGAATAGACAGTGGCTATGCTACAAAAACATTTATACTGGTCGAAACTTCGACAGGAGGTCATTAAGTATATCAGGTCATGCATTTCTTACACTATTTCCAAACCGACCACTAAGAAATAGTGCCTATACACCCCTCTTCCTACTCCTGACAGGCCATGGGAATCCATCTCAATGGACTACATGTTGGGCCTCCCATCCACCAAGAGGGGAAATGACTATGTTTTTGTGGCTGTTGATTGCTTTTCTAAGATGGACATTCTGGTTGCCTGCATGAAGAGCATCACAGCAGAAGCCACTGCCAAGCTCTTCTTTGAACGAGTCTGGGTACATTTTGGAATCCCACAAACCATTGTCTTAGATTGGGACATTTGATTTCTCAGCACATTCTGGTCAAGCCTCTGTTCACTGCTAGACACCAAGCTCACCAAATCCATGACCTTCCACCCCTAGACAGATGGCCAAACCGAGGTCGTAAATCAAATGATTGTGCATATCCTTCACATGTATAATTCCAAGAACCCTCACACATGGGATGAGAGTCTTCCCTATGTCCAACATAGCTACAATCGAGCCCTGCATAGATCAACCGGCCACAACCCCTTCAGGTGGGGTTGGGATTCCAATCATTGGGTCCCATAGATGTTGCACTTCCCCTTGCAGTCACCTCAGTCGACTCATCTCCTGCTCGAACTGAAGTTGACAAAGCCACCCGGTTCATCGAGAAGATCCAACACATTTTCCAATAGGTTTAGGATATCCTACAGAGTCCAATGACAAGTACCAGCAGCACCATGATCAACATCGGGTGCCACATAAGTTTCAGGTAGGCGACAAAGTTTGGTTGCACTTGCAGAAAGAACGCCTTACAAGACCCCATCAGAAGCTTCACCCACTCTGTTATGGGTCATAAACCATCACCAAGACTGTGGGGGATAATTATTTTGAGCTCAACATTCCTCCTTTCCTTGGCCTTCACCCAATGTTCAATGTGGACCTCCTTAGGCCTTATTTCCCACCATTATTGGACAACTCAGACGTAGTAGAACAACTGACACCAACAGAGCTCAATGCCAACTACATACAAAAGGCATCCAATGAAAATATTGTGGACACACAGATAAAGGGCACTCGACAACAAAGTATCTAGCTTTATCGAGTCATCAAAGCAGGGCATCTCCTAGACCAGGGAAAGTGGCTCACCTAGGGCCAAATTCAACAGAAATTTCCTCATCTAATGGGGGAACTCAACGCAATGGAGACCATTGCTTCCTAAGGAGGAAGGATTGATCCAGGTGGATATCATTGGCCACCTACCTTTTCCATCTAGCTCAAAACAACTTTCTAGCAATTTAGGTAATTTACTATTTTTAGCAGTTTTTCGGGTCTCGAACTTCCAAGGCCATTTTGAGGCCCTTAACGACGTTTTTTGGGGTATTTTCCGAAAAAAAATTGTTTTCTTTTTAGTTTTGTCTACAATTTTTAGTCCTGAGATAGATCTTTTCAATGGGCTATCGTACGCCTAAAACAAAGATCGTATTCAAAAGTTACAACCCCAGGAAGTTGATGTACTGACTTACCCAAATGGGGCCCACATGAATTTTGGCGCTTCATCTCCTAGGGTTAGGTTTTTGGATGTCTAAGGTTTTTTGATGTCTAGAGTTTTTAAAACTCTTGTTTATTGTAAAAAGACCTTCAGAGCCTCATTGTAACCATATTCTTGTGAATTAGCATAGTCATCACATCTCTTCTCAGAGATAAGCTACCACCATTCCAACAAGCTTGTTTTCCACTGCATTTTACAGTTTCAGCTTATTTCCTTGTTGAATACTAGTTTTATTGTATCTATGTTATTCTATGTTAAGCATCTGTTAATAATCTATAGTCATTTCATTTTTCTTATAAAATTTGGATCAGTGGTATCAGAGCGGTCTGCTCCTTGTCATCTTAATGCATGTCCCCAACGAGGTCAGAGTACCAAGAATTGGGTCTCGAGCTTGTTTCTCTTGAGGACCAAATCTCTCGCACACCCAAGTGACCTCTCATGGCAGGAGAAAAGAAATATGATGGGACAAGATATCCTTTCAAAATGTTGTTTGAGGAATCCCTCACGCAATAGAGGAACATGATGATGGATACTTTCGCACAAATCCTTCAGCGGCTACCAACAAGCAACACATCTTCTTCGAGCGGAGGTGCCACCCCCTTCAATGTACAAATAAACTTTGATATTCCTGTATTTGAAGTTCATATAGATGCAGATGGTGTAGACAAGTGGTTGAATCTACTAGAAGGGTATTTTTCTATCCATAACTTTTTGAATAGAGAAAAGATTACTTTTGCGCTCCTCAAAGTCATTCCCCGTGTCAAAGATTGGTGGGAAACTTTCTGTGAGAAAATTGAAACAGAGGAACCCTCGTTATTTACACTCACGACCACCTTGGAATCCTTCAGGGATGTTATTAAGGAACAATACTACCCTATTGAAAGTTATGACGACTTTTATACCAAATGGACCACACTGCGGCAAGAAAGAGACCAAGAAGTGCCACATTTCACAAATATCTTCCATACCTTGCGCACCAAGTTGGGTATCAAATATTCAGAAAGAGATTTGGTGCTCAAGTATCATGGTGCTCTGCATATATACATCCATATTGAAACGAAATTTCTGGACATCTCATCCTTGGGCGCGGCCTACCGATATGTCGTCAAAATCGAGCAGAAGCTCAAACAAAAGACGCGACAATTTTGGCCCGTGAACCCCGCACAACAAAATCCAGGAAAGGGAGGCCCCAACCCACAAAACAAAGGACACATAAAATATGGACAGTAACAGGACAACCAGTCCAAGCTACAAGAAAAGAAGGACACTAGAAAGATGAAGAAAGATACCGGGAAGTGGTTCGACTTCCATAAGATCCCTTGGCATAACACTGCTGACTGCCACTCAAAGAAGTTGACAGTAGCCAAAGTGAAAGCCTATGAATCAAATGCGGGTTCTGAATCTGATTCAAAATCATAAAGGGGAAGACAGATCATTGACATAGAACCCAGTGCCACTATTGCTACCACCAAGCTCCATCATGATGAACCAGACAAGTCAGAAGAAGGAGAGTGCCTCTTCCATTCACCGATGTGGGTAAAAGGAACCCCGCTGCACTTCATCGTTGATAGTGGTAGCCAGAAGAAGCTCATCTCAGCAGAGGTTGTCAAGTGGTTGGCCCTGCCTACAACACTGCACCCACAACCCTATTGATCCGGATTATTTTTGGCACGAAATGAGATCGGAGATATAATAAAGAAATGCACAGAGATATCGCAGATATTCAATAATATNAAACCTTCATTTGGGCCCTCAAAATGGCCCCGAAAGTTAAAACCTGCTAAAAATAGTAAATTGCCAAAATCGCCAGAAAATTGTTTTGAGCCATTTGAAAAAGGTGGTTGGCCACAAATATCCACCTAGATCAATCCTCCCTCCTTAGAAAGAAATGGTCTCCATTGCGTTAAGTTTTCGGGGGAGAAGGAAAAGCGTTTGTTGAATCTGCATCTTGGTGAGTTGCTTGTCTTGTTGGAGACGTCGCGCTGCTCAGTTTGTGGAAGTCTATCATGAACCTGTTGAGGTTGAGGCTGTTCAACAAGTTGAGATACATGAGAGGATGGTGTGTAGAAGGAATCTTTGCGCTTTGCTGCAACCTTGTCGACCTTCTTCTGTTGGATAGAAGGTGCTTGGGGCAAGACTATAGAGGTTGCAGTGTCCTTTTGTTCTCCTTTTGAACAAATTGTGAAGATGCTGAATTTTGCAGTATGAGATACTACCTTGCGACACTTTTTAGGTGGAACAATAGTCAGAACTACCTCTGGTATTCTGTAGAGATGACCCCCCAAAGTAACAATGACAGTATGGGGTCGAGACTCATAAACAACATGGCATCTCCACATATATGGTTGGCCCAAGAGCACATCACAAACATCGAGTGGGGCAACATCACATAATACCTCATCCTTGAAGGGTTGGATGTCGTATGATAATAGACACTGTTGGCTGACACGGAGATCTCGTCCTTGGAGAAGCCACCCAATGTTGTATGGTTGTAGGTGTGGTGTTTTCGATAATCCCAATTGTTTGATGACCTCTATTGAGATGAGGTTCTTCTGGCTTCCGCTATCAACAATAAAATGCAGCGGGGTCCCCTTCACCCACATCTGTGAATGAAAAAGGCACTCCCCCTCTTCAGGATCTGTTGGTTCTTCNGATGATCTGTCTTTTACCATTATTTTCAAAATCAAATTCTGAATCAAGGTTTGGCTCCTTGTCTTTGATCTCAGCCACCAATGACTATTTTGAGCAACATTTGTCAGTGTTGTGCTAGGGGCTTTTTTGGAAATCGCACCATTTTTTAGTTTCCTTCTTTGTCTTCCCATGACCCTTCTTTTCATGTGTCTTGGACTGGTTTTCGAGAGACTGTTTGTTAGTGTTGTCTTTGTCATACTTTGCTTGTTGCGGATTTGCAGACCCGAATTCCTGTTTGTTCTGGTGCTTAAATTTCTGCTCGATTTTAACAGCATATCGATAAGCAAAACTGTGTGATGAGATGTCCAGAAAATCCATTTCAGTCTGGATGTATCTGTGTAGAGCCCCATGGTATTTTAGAACCAAATGTCACTCTGAGTCTTTGATACCCAGCTTGGTGTGCAAGCTATGAAAGGTATTGGTGAACTCTGTAATTACTTGGCCCCTCTTTTTCCGCAGTGTGGTCCATCTCATGTACTGGTCCTCATAGTTTCCAACAGGGTAATACTGTTCCTTTACCACATCCACAAAAAAATCCCGAGTGGGATCGGCCCCATATATTCCAGACTCCTCTATGGAACTTTTCTCCCAGTAAGTTTCCCACCAATGTTTGGAATGAGGGAGAGCTTTAGGGAGTGTGAAGGTGATCTTTTCTTTGTCGAAAAAGTTGTGAACAGATAAATAACCTTCTAGCAGGGTTAACCATTTTTCTAGGGCTTCTGCATCTATCTGTCCTTCAAATACAGGAATATCAAAATTAACTTGTACCCTGAAAGGTGAGGTGCCTCCAAATTGGTCGCTTGATGAATATGTGCTTGATGCTATC
This sequence comes from Picea glauca, assembly GCA_000966675.3. Taxonomy (NCBI): domain Eukaryota; kingdom Viridiplantae; phylum Streptophyta; class Pinopsida; order Pinales; family Pinaceae; genus Picea; species Picea glauca. The sequence goes on from JZKD02S1577240.1 coordinate 816,536, forward strand.
ACCAGGCGTTTAAGGATGTGGACAAAATTCTCCATCATTTCGTCCCTTTGTCGCGTGAGAGCTTGCTCAAGCAACAGATTGATAGGATCGTCTGCTCCGTCGTTTTTATTTTCTTCCACCATTGAGGGTTTCTTGGGTGTGTGAGAGTGATTTTCTTAAAGAGAGACAAGCTCGAGACCCAAATTGCTATACTCGGACCTTGTCGAGGACATGCACTTAAAAAACAATCAAGAGCAGCCTGCTTTGATACCACTGATCCGGATTATTTTCGGCACGAAATGAGATCGGAGATATAATAAATAAATGCACAGAGATATCGTAGATATTCAATAATATAATAGAAATGTATCAGAGATGAAACCATAAACACATATATATAGTAATACATGATTTCTATTAATGGAAGAAATGTACAGAGATTGTAAAAATACAGAGTGAAAGACTCGCTAGAATGGTGGCAGCTTATCTCTGAGAAGAGATGTGATGGCTACTCACATTCACAAGAAGATGATTACAATGAGGCTCCAAAGGCCTTTTTACAATAAGAAATAATGCCAAAAACCCTAGCCATCCAAAAACCTAACCCTAGGATATGAAGCACCTAAAGTCATGTGGNTCAAAATGGCCCCGAAAGTTAAAACCTGCTAAAAATAGTAAATTGCCAAAATCGCCAGAAAACTGTTTTGAGCCATTTGGAAAAGGTGGTTGGCCACCGATATCCACCTGGATCACCTATAGTATTGGATGGCTCCGCCAAGGAAGCGATCTCTGTGTCATCCAACAGTGTCGACTGTCGTACGACATCAAACCCTTCAAAGATGAGGTATTGTGTGATGTTTCTCCTCTCAAAGTTTGTGATGTTATTTTGGGCCAGCCCCAACCACACTCACTGAGCTTCAGATATTCTTAGTCCATGCCATTTTTTACCGCAGGTTTGTGTTGGGATTCTCCCATATTGCATGGGCCCTCAGCCAAATAACCAGAGGTGGTGGTAAGGAAACAATTTCGTGGGGCTGGTCCCAACAACAAGTGTTCGATGATTTGAAGCAACGCTTGTGCTCAACCCCAATACTTTCACTACCGGAACTACAACAACTCTTTGAAATCAAGAAATATGCTTCAAATTATGATGTGGGCATCGTTCTCACTCGACACGGCCCCCCCATGACCTATCATAGTGAGACACTATCAGATGATGTCCGTAAGTACCCTACTTATGACAAAGAAATGTAATCCATTGTGCAATCCTACCCCCAATGGAGACATTGCATTCTTGGGAAGAAGACAATCATCTAGACTGATCATAAGCCACTGCAGTTCATGCAGACACAAAGAAAATTACAGAATGAGCGCCATCAAAAGTTGTCCACATACTTACAACAATTCCACCTCAACATCAAGTATAAAACAGGAAGCACCAACCGCATCATTGATTGCCTCAGTAGACCGCCAGTCGCGGAACTCACATGGGTGCTAGAATCTTGCAGCCATGAGACATTTGGATGGCCCCAATGTTACAGGTATGAACTAACTAAGAGGGGGGGATGAATCAGTTAGTTTAGATTATTAACAATCTACTCTCATTTTTAACTTTGAATCATTAATCTTAGTGGCAGTGAGTCTTTACTGTGNTCCAGGCCATATCTGTGTTCCATCAAGTGAGCGAGTGAAGCTGATCTAGGAATCCCACTACAGTCTGGTGGCAGGAAACTTTGGCACCAAAAACACAGTGGCGATGCTACAGAAACATTTCTACTGGCTGAAACTTTGACAAGAGGTTAGCAAGTATATTAGGTCCTGCATTTCCTGGGATTTTGCCAAACCGACCACTAAGCAACAGGGCTTGTACACCCCTCTTCCTACTCCTGACAGGCCATGGGAATCCATATCAATGGACTACATGTCATGCCTCCCGTCCACCAAGCGGGGAAATGACTGTCTTTTTGTGGTTGTTGATCGCTTTTCTAAGATGGCGATTATGGTTGCCTACAAGAAGAGCATCATAGCAGAAGCCACTACCAAGCTCCTCTTTGAACGAGTCTAGGTACATTTTGGAATCCCACAAACCATTGTCTCTTATCTGGACAGTCGATTTCTCAGCACATGTTGGTCGAGCCTTTGGTCACTGCTGGACACCAAGCTCACCAAATCTATGGCCTTCCACCCCTAGACAGATGGCCAAACCCAGGTCGTAAATCAAATGATCATTCATATCCTGCGCATGTATAATTCCAAGAACCCTCGCACATGGGATGAGAGTCTTCCCTATGTTCAGCATAGCTACAACCGAGCTCTACATAGCTCAATTGGCCACAACCCCTTTCAGGTGGGGTTGGAATTCCAACCACTGGGTCCCATAGATGTTGCACTTCCCCTTCCGTTCACCTCAGATGACTCATCTCCTGATCCAACTGAAGATGACAAAGCCACCTGGTTCATTGAGTGGATCCAACACATCTACCAATAGGTACAGATTATCTTACAAAAGTCTAATGACAAGTACAAGCAGTGCCATGATCAACATTGGGTGCCACATAATTTTTAGGGAGGTGACAAAGTTTGGTTGCACTTGCAGAAAGAACTCCTTACAGGACCCCATCGGAAGCGTCTCCCACTCTATCATGGGTCGTACACCATTACCAAGGCTATGGGAGATAATTCTTTTGAGCTCAACATTCCTCCTTTTCTTGGCCTGCACCCAATGTTCAACGTGAACCTCCTTCGACCTTATTTCCCACCATTATTGGACACCTCAGACGTAGCAGAACAACTAAAACCAACAGAGCTCAACTCTGATTGCATACAAAATGCATCTAGTGATAAGATTGTGGACACACAGGTTAAGGGCACTTGACAACAAAGGATCCATCTTTATCGAGTTGTCAAAGCAGGGCAGCTCCTGCATCAAGGAAAGTGGCTCACCCGGGGCCAAATTCAGCAGAAATTTCCTCATCTTATGGGGGAACTCAATGAAATGGAGACCAATGTTTCCTTAGGAGGGAGGATTGATCTAGGTGGATATCGGTGGCCACCCACCTTTTCCAGCTGGCTCAAAACAACTTTCTGGCAATTTTGGTAATTTACTAATTTTAGCAGTTTTTTAGGTCCTGAACATCCAGAGCCGTTTTGAGGCCCTAAATGACAATTTTTTAGGTATCTTCAAATTGAGAAATATCATCATGAAATTTTCATCAACAACTATATTCCTCGGATAGATATTTCCAATAGGCTATCGTACACCTAAAACGGATATCATATGCAAAAGTTACGACCTCGGGAATTTGATGTACTGACTTACCCAAACAGGGCCCACATGACTTTTGGCGCTTCATCTCCTATGGTTAGGTTTTTGGATGTCTAGGGTTTTTGACACTCCTGTTTATTTTAAAAAGGCCTTCATAGCCTCATTGTAACCAACTTATTGTGAATGAGTGCAACCGTCACATCTCTTCTCAGAGATAAGCCGCCACCACTCCAACAAGATTGTTTTCCGCTGCATTTTACAGTTTTATCTTATTTCCTTGTTGAAAAAGAAAACCAATTTTACTGTATCTATGCTATTCTTTGTTAAGCATTTGTTAATAATCTGTAGTCATTTTTTTTTTCTCATAAAATCTGGATCAGTGGTATCAGAGCAGTCTCGTCCCTGTCGTCTTAATGCATGTCCCCAATGAGGTCAGAGTACAAATAAGTGGGTCTCGAGCTTGTTTATCTTGAGGACCAATGATGTTGCACACCCAAGCGACCTCTCATGGCAGGAAAAAATAAATATGATAGGATAGGATATCCTTTCAAAATGTTGCTTGAGGAAGCCCTCATGCAACAGAGGAACTGGATGATGGATAGTTTCGCGCAAATCCTTCGGTGGCTACCAATAGGCGATGCATCTTCTTCGAGCGAAGGCACCACCCCCTTCAAGGTACAAATAAACTTCGATATTCCTATATTTAAAGGTCATATAGACACAGATGGTGTAGACAAGTGGTTGAATCTACTAGAAGGGTATTTTTCGGTCCATAACGTTTCAAATAGAGAAAAGATTACTTTTGCACTCCTCAAAGCCATTCCCCATGTCAAAAATTTGTGGGAAACTTTCTGTGAGAAAAAGGAAACAAAGGAACCCTCGTTATTTACAGTCACGACCACCTGAGAATACTTCAGGGATGTTATTAAGGAAAAATACCACCCTGTTGGAAGTTATGACGACTTTTATACCAAATGGACCACATTGCGGCAAGAAAGAGACCAAGCAGTGCCAGAGTTCAAAAATATCTTCCATAACTTGTGCACCAAGTTGGGTATCAAAGTTTGAAAGTGACATATCGTGCTCAAGTATCGTGGTGCTCTGCATAGATACATCTAGACCGAAATGCCGTCAAAATCGAGCAGAAGCTCAAATAAAAGACGCGGCAATTTAGGCCCAAGAACCCCTCACAGAAAAATCCAAGAAAGGGAAACCCCAACCCATAGAACAAAGGATGGAGAAAATATGGACAGTATCAGGACAACCAGTCCAAGCAGCAAGCAAACAAGGACACCAAAAAGACAAAGAAAGATACCGGGAAGTCGTGCGACTTCCATAAGATCCCTTGGCATAACATTGTTGACTGTTGCTCAAAGCACTCGTTGGTGGCCGAAGTGAAAGCCTATGAATCATATGCGGGTTCTGACTCTGAGTCATAACTAGAAAGGGGAAGACATATCATTGGTGCAGAACCCAGTGCCACCATTGCTACCACCAATCTCCAACCTGATGAACCAGATGAGTCAGAAGAAGGAGAGAGCCTCTTCCCTTCACAAATGTGGGTAAAAGGCACCCCGTTTCAGTTCATCGTTGATAGCGGTAGCCAAAAGAACCTCATCTTAGCAGAGGTTTTCAAGTGTCTGACCCTACCGACAATGTCACACCCACAACCCTACACCATTGGATGGCTCCACCAAGGAAGTGATCTCCACGTTAGCCAACAGTGTCGATTGTCAAACGGCATAAATTCCTTCAAAGACGAGGTATTGTGTGATGTTTCTCCTCTCGAAGTTTTTGATGTTCTTTTGGGCCAACCTTACTTATGGAAACATCATGTTGTATATGATTCTAGGCCTCGTAGTGTTATTATTACTTTGAACAACAAATTGTACAGGATACCTGAGGCAGTCCCACCTAGTGCTATTTCCTTGATCTTTGCTAAGCAATGCAGGAAGGTCATATCTCAGATGGGGAAGTTTGTCTTCTTCGTGATACGCTCTCGGAATGAGCAAAATATCACAGCCACATCCAGGGTCCCTGCGACCGACCTCTCCACATAGCAGATGCAAGTAAATAAGGTCATCAAAGAATACTCAGATATCTTCTCCTCACCTACCGAGGTACCTCTGCACTGTCAGGTCAAGCACCCCATCGATCTAACCCCCGGTGCACCACTGCCCAATGGGTTAGTCTATCGCCACTCTATGTTAGAGAATGAGGAGATCAAGTGACAGATCCAAGAACTACTCCACAAGGGGCAAATCTGTCCCAGCTCATCACCTTGCGGGAGCCCAATCGTGTTAGTACAGAAGAAATATGGAACCTGGCGACTCTACATTGATTACCGGGCTCTGAATAAAATCACAGTCAGAAACTGGTACCCAATTCCTCGAATCAACGACCCCCTTGATCAACTTACGGGGGGCAAATACTTCAGTAAGATTGATCTAAAGTCTGGCTACCACCAGGTCCCGATAGAACAGACAGAAGTATGGAAGAGCACCTTCAAGTCAAAGGATGGCCTTTTTGAATGGTCCTCCACTGCTTGCGCTATTGCCAAATCGACCACTAAGAAACATGGCATGTACACCCCTCTTCCTACTCCTGACAGGCCATAGGAATCCATCTCAATGGACTACATGTCGGGCCACCCATCCACCAAGCGGGGAAATGACTGTGTTTTTGTGGTTGTTGATCGCTTTTCTAAGATGGCGATTATGGTTTTCTGTAAAAAGAGAATCATAGCAAAAGCCACTGCCAAGCTCTTCTTTGAATGAGTCTGGGTACATTTTGGAATCCCACAAACCATTGTCTCAGATTGGGACAGTCTATTTCTCAACACATTATGGTCGATCCTCTGGTCAATATTGGACACCAAAATCACCAAACCCATGGCCTTCCACTGCCAAGCACATGGCCAAACCGAGGTCATAAATCAAATGATCGTGCATATCCTTCACATGTATAATTCCAAGCACCCTCACACATGGGATGAGAGTCTTCCCTATGTCCAACATAGCTACAATCGATCCCTTCATAGCTCAACTGGACACAACCCCTTTCAAGTGGGGCTGACATTCCAACCATTGGGTCCCATAGATGTTTCACTTCCCCTTACGGTCACCTCGGTCGACTCATCTCCTGCTCCAACTGAAGCTGACAAAGCTACCTGGTTCATTGAGCAGATCTAGCACATTCGCCAACAAGTTAAGGATATCCTACAGAAGTCCAATGATAAGTACAAGAAGTGCCATGATCAAGATCGGGTACCACATAAGTTTCAGGTAGGCGACAAAGTTTGGTTGCACTTGTAGAAAGAACGCCTTACAGGACCCCATCGAAAGCTTCACCCACTCCATTATGGGTCATACACCATCACCAAGGCTGTGGGGGATAATTATTTTGAGCCACGAACAGTTGACACCAACAGAGCTCAACCCCAAATGCATACAAAAGGCATCCAGTGATCAGATTGTGGATACACAAATCAAGGGAACTCAACAGCAAAGGATCCATCTTTATTGAGTCGTCAAAGAAGGGCAACTCCTGCACCAAACCAAGTGGCTCACCCGGGGCCAAATTTAGCAGAAATTTCATCATCTGATGGGGGAACTCAACGCAATGGAGACAATTGCTTCCTAAGGAGGCAGGATTGATCCAGGTAATATCGGTGGCCACACACCTTTTCTAGCTAGCTCAAAACAAATTTCTTGCAATTTTGGTAATTTAATATTTTTAGCAGTTTTTCGGGTCCTGAACTTCCCGAGTCGTTTTGAGGCCCTAAACAATGTTTTTTGGGTATCTTCCGATCAAAAATATTTATCATAAAATTTTCGTCAATACTTGTATTCCTAGTATAGATCTTTCCAATGGGCTATCGTATGCCTAAAACAAAGATCGTATGCAAAAGTTACAACCCTGACACGTTGATGTATTGACTTCCCAAACGGGGCCCACATGACTTTTGGCGCTTCATTTCCTAGGGTTAGGTTTTTGGATGTCTAGGGTTTTTGACACTCATGTTTATTGTAAAAAGGCCTTCAGATCCTCATTGTAACCATCTTCTTGCGAATGAGCACAGTCGTAACATCTCTTCTCAAAGATCAACCGCCACCATTCCAGCAAGCTTGTTTTCTGCTGCATTTTACAGTTTCATCTTATTTCCTTGTTGAATAGAAAACCAGTTTTACTGTATCTTTGTTATTCTGTGTTAAGCATCTATTAATAATCTGTAGTCATTTCGTTCTTCTCATAAAATCTGGATCAACACCCGACTTCCAGAAGAGTTGTTTGTGGCTTGCAACTCAACATTTTGAACTTCTTCAAAGTATCCCAAGTATACTTGGATTGTGACATGAAAATAATATCTTCCTTCTGCCAAACTTCAATACCCAAGAAATAATGAAACTCACCAAGATCTGTCATCTAAAACTCAACAATCATATGTGACTTAAACTTTTGAAATCATTCAACATTGTTCCATGTTTAGATCAAATCATCAACATATAATGCAACTATCAGAATGTCCTATCTTGATTGAAAAATATAGATATTGGGCTTCAATAAACTTTTAACTCAGCCATGATCCTGAAAATATTTATCAATTCTGGAATACCATGCTCTTGGCACTTGTTTGAGACCATAAAATTCCTTCTTCAACTTGTAAACACAATCTTCTTTACCTGGAACTTCAAAACCTTTTGGCTACTCTACATAATTTTCTTCATCCACATAACCATTCAAGAAAAATGATTTATCATCCATTTGAAAATGTGTCCATTTATACTATGCAACAAATGCAAGTTCCATCCTGATTGTATCCAACTTTTCCACAGGAGAAAACGTCTTAGTATAATCAATTCCTTCCCTTCGTGCATAACCTTTTGCAACTAAATGAGTTTTATACTTATCAATTGTACCATCAAATTTATACTTAGTTTTATAAACCCATTTAGTACCAATTACATCTTTTCCTTTTAGTAAACTGACTAAGTCCCATGTATCATTTCCCACCAAGGAATTCAATTCTACTTCCATAGCTTCTTTCCATTCTTTCTTTCTTGATGCTTCTACATAATTTTGTGGTTCATTCATCATCATTACTTGTGTCATAAGTGCAAAAATAAAAATAGAACTTTGTGATTGAGTAAGTCTTTTCTCAAAATTTCTATCCAACATATTGCTCTATGAATTACCCCTTTCAAGCCACTTAGGATTATTCATGACTTCATCTTCCTTTACTGACTTAGAATTTGATTCATCACCAATATCCACTTCATCTTTTCTTAATTCATTATGTATATGTTCTGGCTGATAAATTCCTTGCTCATCAAACACAACATCTCTGCTTATTATAACTTTCTTTGCTTGAGGATCAAACAACTTGTAACTTCTTATTTCAATACTATATCTAATAAAAATGCACTTCACACTTTTATCATCCAATTTTCTCCTCTTTTCTTTAGGAACATGTGCATATGTTGTGCAACCAAAAACTTTTATATGTGCAACACTTCGTTTGTATCCTGACCATGCTTCTTTCGGAGTCAAATTCAATATTTATCTCGTAGGACATCTATTGAGAGTGTAAACTACAGTGTGCACTGCTTCGACACAAAAACCATTTCTAAGAGACTTGGTTTTCAACATGCTACGAGCCATTTCAACTATGGTCATGTTTTTCCTTTCCACAACTCCATTTTGTTGAGGAGAGTAGGAATTAGTAAACTCTCACTTTATTCCATTCTTCCTGTAATAATTCAAAAATTCATTTTACTTGTATTCTTCCCCTTTATCTGTTAGTAGGGTGAGAATTTTCAACTTACATTGTTTTTCAACTAATGCCTTAAATTCAAGAAAATAAGAAAACACTTCAGAGTTCTCCTGCAAAAAATACACCCAAGTTTTCCTAGAATGATCATTAGTGAAAGTGAGAAAATATTGTTTCTTTCCAAAAGACAAGGTCTCCATTGGACCACACAAATCTGAATGTACTAGTGCTAGACATTCTCTAGCCTTCCATGTTATATTTGAGAAACTTTCCATGTGTTTTTTCCCAAAAATGCACCCTTCACATACTTCATCATCCATCTTTATATAAGGAAGACCATTCACCATGTTATGCTTCCTTAACAACACCAAACTCTGGAAATTCAAATGTCTCATCCTTAAATGCCAAATTCTGCTATTCATTTTTTCTGTAACATTCAAACTATGTGAGTTACTTGAATCAAAAGAAATCTTGAAGATTTGGTCTTCAATCATTTCTCATCTTGCTACCACTGCATTTTTATTCAACTTATCCATGATTAAGCACTCTTTATTATCAAACACTAACTTGTATTTTTTCTCCATCATTTGTCCTGTAAAAAGTAGGTTCTTCTTCAACACTGGTGTCAACAATGTGTCCTTGATCAACTTCTTCTTTTCATGCAATGTTGGAATTGCAACTGTGCCTTTCCCTTTAACTTTAGAAACTCTATCATCACCAAATATAACTTTACTAGAATAATTTTCATTTATTCTAGTAAACAACTCCTCCTAAGATGTCATATGAGTTGAACATCCTGAATCAATATACCAAGCTTTACTTTCTTCATTATGTGCCATAAAACTTGATATGAATAACTTCTCATTCCTAATTTCTTCAACAACTGTATTGGCACCTTTATGTTCCATATCTCGCAATTTTGCATAACAATCTTTTTTCAAGATGACCAAATTTATGAAAATGATAACATTGTGGTCCTTTTCTTTCTCGAGATCCATCTTTACCTCTTCCTATTCCACAAATCCTTCTTTGCTTCTTCCTCTAAACTGGCTTGGACTTCTTCCTCTTCCTCTTGACGTGGATGCATTTCCTTGATAGTTTTGTGACTATTGTGGATTCCTATTTTGATTATGATTCTGATATTGACCTCTACTTCTCCCTCTTCCTCTATGCCTTGTGGAAAAAACATGTTCCACTTCCTCAGTTGGATTGTTTTCTTCAGCAGTTAGCAAAAAAACACTCAATTCGTTAATTTTCATTATGTTTAAATCTTTGGAGACCATAATACTAGTGGTGACCATCTAAAATTTGGGCAAAAGGCCTCTTAAAATTTTCTCAAGAAGTCTTCTTTCTGGAATATCTTCACCTAATGACCTCGTCTGATTAATAAGATCTTGCATTTTTGTGATGTAATCATGAATGGATTCATTACTTTGCATATTTGCATTTTCAAAATTCCTCATTAATGTTTGCAATTTAGCTACAACCACACCTTCATATATGTTCTTTAAGATATTTCATGCTTTCTTGGATGATTTTACAACACCGATTCTTGGAAATATAGATTCTTCAACTGCACTCCCTATAAGAGAAAGTGCTTCATTATGTTTCTTTATAAGTTCATTTAAATATTTATTGTCATCATCACTCAATGCTTTAAATTATTATCGGAAGGCATCACATATCCATCAATTACAAGTTCTCATAAATTTTTAGTGATAAATATAGGTTGCATACATTTGCTCCAATAAAAGTAATTCGTGCCAAGAATTTTAGGCAACATAATATTGCTTGTCATCGAAGAATAAGTAAGAAAGATAGAAAGAATAAGCAAAAAATCAATACAATGTGTCCAACTTTACCCAAGACATAAAACAACTATCCCAAAATAATTGAGACTCAACCACCACCAAAAATGATCTTTTTATGAATTTAAGAATACAAAAGAGAGTTAAAAAACTTGATATTCTCAAAAATTACAAGCAAAGTTTAAATACAAAATGTTGCTTAAGTCACTTTCTCAATAAATTCTAACTCTCATAATCTCCTCAACTAATTAATCTTTGATGACAAACTTATTACAACTACATAATCTTTGATGACAAACTTATTACAAGATTATGCCAATCACCTTTTTAAAATACACTTCTCATATAGCAATTTAAAAATCTCATTAATTGCCCCAAAAAAATATGAAACTTGAGAACGCACCCATGGATGCACATTGTAATTACTTAAGCAACACACCAATGGACGCACCTTTGTGCACAACCTTTTGCACAGCTCCATGCTTCCGCTCCACTACCAAAGGTTTTGCCCAGCTCCACACTTTCGCTCCAATGGAACGACCAAACACTTGCACCATTCACACCTTCCTTCACCAGTCACACGCTACAAACTATCCATGGTATTCAATGCTCTAGCATCCAGCATTGAATCCACACATAGGTTCGAACCCACCAATCCACACTGTCGTCCAGTCCACTCCTCTTCCTCAAAGCAATCACGCGTACCGGTTAGCTCTTCTGTCATCCAAACACACCAAAACTCCTACGTGGAAACATCACACACACCAAACACTACACACAATAATCATCACTCTTTTCCATGAAGCACCAGTTTGTAGAAAACTCTAGTCGACTCCACACTGAATCCAAAACTCAAACCTCACAAATAGAGTAGCATGAGAAACTTTTTTTCTCTGATACCAAATGAAGAAATACATCAACAATATTGGAGCAAATATTAACAATAATGCACACCTAACTCAAACTTCTTCATTACTAAAATATATATTTATATATGAGAGGAGATGTTTCAAAAAACTATCATCTATTACAATTACTCAACAATTTCTCCATAAATCTCTCAAGCATATTTCTTTAACTCAAATTAAACTTTCGAGATATAATAATTAACAATAATTGATCTAGAACAAATGATTCAGTATTCCAACAATTTTGAGAGAAAGTGTTTTTCATCTTTCACCTTCTTAGTATTACAAAGAGGATATGTTATTTCATCCGGTGACATTTTAGGATTGGTACAATGACTATTTTCACTATCAAGCATGTAAGAGTTCATTTGTATTTGAGCAATATTGATTTTCTTCTTTGAGCCATCACTGACAAAAAAAATAATTTGATCTTCTAGTTTGGGGTTAAAGACTTTTTTATAGTACCTTAATTTTCTCTTATCCTCTATGTCTTTCTTGCACCATAGTTTCTCCTTAAATTTATATGTTATACTGTTTTTAATGTGATCAATATTCTATAGAGTGACCACTTCCGTTCTCCATCGATTTAGAAAAGAAGTAGTATCTTTATTCCATCCACTCTTAAGTCATTGACGACTTCAACTCGAATTTGAATCCATCTTAGGAAGTCTCTTTTCTTTCATGTTACGTATAATGTGCTTATACATTAAGTACCTAGTCATAGCCCTACTCTTAATTGATAAAAGACAAACTTTTAAGAGAAGAATCATATAAGGTGTATTTACCTTAATTTAAAATTATAAATCAACGTAGATCCATCTTAACTTTGGATCTATTAAGCAACCAGAGGGATCCAGAAAAATGAGATGTAAATTTCTTGTTGCTTCAAATATCTAAAGTTAAGATGGATCTATGTTGGTGTGCTTGTGTGTGTGCGCACCTTCTAGCAAAAATTTCTTTAGATTCCTCTTCTTCCAATGATTGTTATGATTTGATTACTATAATATAAAGATTCATCAATGATTATTATTCAGTGGACATTCAATTTATTATTAATTTATTTTTAGTTTTGTATAATATATTATATTCAACCAAATGGGACAAATATTACATGAGACACACGTTACATTATCTTCAATACTAAGTTGTAAAATGCACCTCACTTCTCTTATGCAATTATAAAAACACTTATTTACTTATGTGTGTCCTGGGATTACTTAATTACAAAAAAATTTATCTCCTCACCTTTATCATTTGATAAGTGAAAATATTAAATTGCCTAGATAATAATGAAAGAAAAAGTTAAATAGTGGACAAAATCCACTTCTTTTATGTTCAAATTCTTTACCAAATCCAGTAAAAGTTTTGATGGAAATCATAACACTCTCTAACTCTCATAAGAATTTGACTATGAAACTAAGCCGTAAAAAGTCTTGATCCATTTTAAAACAACCCAAATTATCAAAAATTTAAAAATAATGAATCAAAATAATGAAACATTATTTAATATCTTACTTATATAATGAAAATGTTTTATTTGTATGTAGTGAAAGTAGAGATTATGAAGTCCCTATCTTTAAAAGGTTATAAAATCCGTAGTACCACAAAAGTCACGTACCATTACAATAATAATTGATGCATACGTTTCAACAAATAATGCAAACAAAAATGTTGATAATATATTCTTCAAAGTCACGTACCATTACAATAATAATTGATGCATACGTCTCAACAAATATTGGAAACAAAATTTTTGATAATATATTCTTCAAGCATACATCTCAACAAATAATGCAAACAAAAAAGTTGATAATATATTCTTCACGAATATTATGATGGACACTCACAGCTTGATCGAGTTGGTACTTTAATCACCGAAAGAATATTTGATAGAAGAGGAATATGTGATAGAAGTGTGTAGAATTAAGTATAAGTGTTCCTAGTCTTGATCAAAGTGGTCCTAGAATGTCAATCGGTTTATTGGTTGACATTGGCGACCTTGCCAACGTCTATCCTAAACAAAATCTGTCAAATCATTTACAATTTTTTGTGGTTTGGCAACAGGAAAAAGAAGAATTACCACCTCTGCAATTGGCAGTTGATCCCAAGGCCAAAATTGTTAGGGCGTTGGGGGATGAGAAGCCTATCCGGTTTTAGCAGAGCGTTGGTGGCTCATAGTCTTTGAAGGGTTGTTATAAATAGTGTCTTATGGCAGTGAGTACTCAAGGAGAAATATTATCCACACATATTTGTCCATCACTGGTTTAGAACTGTGAATTTTCACAAGACTAAGGATTCTCAGACTTGGCAAATTTTCCTGAAATCCATTCACTTACTATTACACTGGATGGTGTGGAGTCTCGGGGATAGAACCGCCATCATCATAGGCAAAGATTGTATTCTGGAAATGGGAGACGCGGCCCTTCTCTCAGAAGATTTGACTGATACCCTAAACAAAAAAGGTCTCTTCTATCTTTTCCAGACACAGAAACTAGCCAAGGTGGGTTTGATCAACACGAATTGGTTCACTAGTGAGGGTCTTGATCGGACAGGGTATTTGCAGGTGGAATGGAATCGCTATCGACTGGCACTCATCAACAACGACGTCCTTCTTCAATCGAAATCGAAATCCCTCAAATGGGTCAGAGGCAACAAATCTGGATTGATCACAGTTAAGAACATCTACATGGCATTAGAAAAACTGAAATGGACTTACATTTCAGGTTGTTGGCGGAGGGCATCTTAGGGGTGGACGGTGCCTCTGAAAATAAAAAAAAAATATTTGGCTTCTTGCTAAGAACAAATTGTTGTTCTGGGAGAATCTGCAACGCAGAGGTCACAGGGGTCCGGGCATTTGCCTTCTTTGAAAAAACAGTGATGAAAAAACTCATCACTTATTTCTGGACTACGCTTTCATAGTGGATGTCTGGCAGAAGCTCAAATCAGCTATAAACTATGAAGGTAGCTGGACAAGAAACAACATTCATGACTGCTTTAAATGATGGAGTGCTACAAATCCAAAGCTTAAGTCATTACCAGCCTTGATTTGCTGGTATTTGTGGAGGGAATGGAATCAGACCATCTTTGAAGACAAGACCCCATCGACAAGGAAGGTAGTTTATCTATCACTTTTGGCTCTAAAAGAGCATTCTCAAGAGCGGTCAACTCCTGTCCGTAAAAGTGGATCGATTCAGACAAATTTCGGCAATGTAGTTGGGTGGTTTAATGGAGCGGCCTCATCATCTGGATTAAATAATGGAGCTGGTGGGGTTTTAAAAATTAGCGAATTTTGCAGCTACAAATGGTTCATAAACTACGATCCAAGGTCTAATACAAGAGCGAAACTCTTAGGATCTTGGGTGCTGCTTACATTGGCACATAGGTTGTCCATTCAGTCGATGCATCTTATAGGTGACTCAAATATCATCATATATTGGATGCATGGCAAAGGTCAGCTTCAAGTCATTTCCTTGGATTGCTGGAAGGAGCGAGTTAATGCTTTAATCTCATCATTTCAAAAAATCACTTTCGATCATGTTTATAGAGAAGGAAATCGAGAAGAGGTCAACCTCTCAAAGTTGGCGCTCCAAAAAACTCTAGGGAAGCTTACTTATTATCAATGTTATGAGAAGCACGAAGGGCCTCGACTCCTCTTAGACCTTTACTAGTCTCCTTCTGTCCTTAGTTTGTTGTGTGTTCGCTTTTCCTTTTCACAATGGGAGATGATGAGTTTTTTGTATTTATGGGCACTCTTTTTTTCTCATCACAGAAGTGTGATCTTGTTTTTTCGTATTTTTTCTTTCGTCATATCCTCTGGATGACCCTAATGTTGGCTATTTTTACTCTGTATCATGCTCCCTCTCAGAGAAGAGATCTAGAGAATGGCAGCTGCTTGCTATCGTTGATTGGGTCTTGACTATCTTAGTTTATGTATCGAATTGATGGTGTAAGAACAATTTTATATCATCCACTAATATAAAGTGAATTTTTTTGAAGAAAAAAAAAGTATAAGTGCTCCTAATTTATTTTCCAAATTTTGTTTTTGAATACTCTAGCATTAACTTAAGTGTTTGGAATATTCTTGGTTGTTTTAGGATTAACTTTTTTTAAATTGTTGATGATTTTTTTATTTTTTCAAATTATGTTTTGCCATTTTGATTCCTTTATATTTAAAAATATGTTTTGTATACTTTAAATTGGTTTAATAATTAATTTTTTAATGAAACAATAATGGCCTAATGGTTAAGAACATGTGTTTCCTCTTAAGAGGTCACAAGTTCAAATCCAGAAGGGGGTAGGGTATGTATACCTATGTAGACTTTACCAGTCAAATCGTTGGGCGGAGGGGGGGTCCCTTGTCCCACAAACAAGGGGGTCTCATACACCAATTTGGTGTGGCTTGGTCATGACCTTAAAAATAGATTATTATTATTATTATTAATTATTCACATGATATTATTTAAAATATAAATTTGTACACTAATGCAATAACATTTTCTTTTAGTCGTGTATATTAACCATTTATATCATTCAAAATTAATGAGTTATATTATAATTAATTGTTAATGAGGGTTTCCAGTTCTTTGAAATAACAAGGTGTTGTTATTAATAATAAAATCCACTTGAACTGGTTCCACACAACATTGTTATGTTTCCCAATATTCATAGCTAGGGTTTATGCCTTAGTTGCTCCATAGATTCCTCTGTGGCCCTTATTGACTTTCAACCCAACTTTGCCTCTAAAATCCCACCATGATCATTTCTTCCCTCCACCTCTATGAAGTTAAATCGCCATGTTGGATC
>JZKD02S1577241.1:21362-32081 GCA_000966675.3 Picea glauca
TTGTGTGAAGAAATCTAGAGGTCCAGAGGGACTCTAGATGTGAATAAGTTGGTTGAGTTCCATACTACCTTGAGAGGCCGTGCTCTCAAATGGTACATGAAGGTTATTGAGCCAGGAGTGCCAGGAATGCAAGGTCAAACGTTCACACTTGACCAGGTGCAAACAAGGTTCATAGTGGAGTTTAAGCTAACTCTGTCAAAACAACAATCTTTGTCTGAGTTGCGCGAGATTCAAAAAAGGGAAGGTGAATCATCTTGGGAATACAACCAGAAGTTTAAAGATTCTATAGGGAAGTTAGCACATCCAATTCATGAAGAACATCAAAGAGAATGATATATTCAAGGATTGCTACCTTTGACATGGATTCTGTTAACGCAACAATGGATAACCACTTTGACAGATGCCTTGGAACAATCAATGAAGATTTAAGCCATAGCAGAATATCCTGGGAGCCTGAGAGTGACCAAACACCCAACAAATGAAAATTTGGTGCAACTACAAGGGAAAATATCAATGCTTACAGAAAATATTCAAGAATTAACAATACCTAGATTAGGACGATTGTATGTATGGTGTACCAGATGTTACACATAAGGGAATCTGGTAAACGAATGTCCACGAATAAGGGGAATGGGACCTCCTCAAAATCCGATGGGACCCTCACTAGGACCCACGGGAGGAGTTGCGCAAGTATCTTCGAATTTACCATTCCATAACCCCACTCGATATCATGCTTTTCCAAGGAGCCAAGCAGCGCCAACAGTCGAGTATTACGATATTTTTTGAATCCATGGGCATGGGCCGAGATAGTGTCCCATTATTCAGAAGTATTCAATAGTACCAAATAAGGTACATTGTGAGTTTTTCACATCTACCACACATACTACCGAATAATTTAGAGTGTTGGATGCACTTGCGGACAGGTTGGATCAAAAAACATTCAGGGTGAATGAAACCCCTCAGGGACTAGGAAGAGGTCGAGGGGGTGGATCCAGAGGAGACTTCAGAGGAGAAATAAATGGGGGGATCATAAAAAGAAGATTCTACAACTGTGATGAGAAAGTCCATATGGCTAGAGACTTTCCTCATCTGAGGCGGCCATGGTTCTCTCACTGCAGAACCAATTGGAACGCAACTGAAGACTGCCCAGAACTAATTGCAAATTGGGTAGATCAGGTATGTCAACAAGGAAGAAAACTCATCAGTTGAGAAATCAAGAGATTTAGTAGAGGAAAATCTCCCAACCTTAATATCGTCACTTGAGGAGGAGAAAAGATAGGAGATGATGCTGATAATTTACCTCAGATCTAGAAATCAACACCTAAAGAAGACAGGTATGACCCTCTGAAATAAAAGTTGTTCTTTAAAAATTCCATAGAAGTATTTCAGAATATCCCTGGCCCTGAGATGCAAGAGAAACCCCCTCAGCCTATTGTTTACCCTAATACTTTGCAAGTCCCTGCTTCACCCCCTGCACCCAGAAACCCTGTAGTCACGATGAGACAACCCGAGCAACCACAAAATGTATTCAACCTGTGGTTTTAGTTATTTTATGATATTCTTTGGAATGACCAATTAACAGAGAAGTTTCACAATGTGAGATACCTATTTTTAGGGAATGAAGAACCCACAGAAGCAAGAAAAAGGACTAATCTTCCTGAGTAGAGTACTCAGAGAGTGCGGAGAAGGAAAGTACAAACTGGAAAAAAGAGCTCATACTAGTAGCTCAGCTAGACGAGTTTGATATTAAGGATGTTATGTTGGATCTAGGATCTGATGTTAACATACTACCTAAATAGACTTGGGAAGCCTTGGGGAAACCCCAATTGACATATTCCCCAATTCATCTAAGAATGGCCAACCAATATTGTGTTTTCCCAATAGGAAGACTGGAAGATGTGGAAATAGATGTTGTGGGAGTGAAGATTGTAGTTGATTTTAAGGTGATCAAGATCTTGGGGGATAAGGACCCTTATCCTTCCCTACATGGTATTGATGGGGCCTATGACAACTATGTAACAATTGACCTAAAGAAAGGCACTATGACATTTGAGGCGTATGGAATCAACGTATTTCAACCCTTGGATCCGTATGTAGGCCCCAGATATATTGAACCAACAAACAACAATATAGAGGAAGAAGACTTGGATCAGTTGTACAATGTAACAACATGAAAAGGATAAAATTACATAAATTATACTATTGATGGATCTGTAAGTTGGAGGAGTATACGATCAGCAGATGAAGATTTAGAACTAGCATTTGATAGTTGGTAGCAAGGCTCATACGAAATATTTTCAAGAAGATGCGCAATTGTCAAGGCAAATAGATGGGTTGGAACCGAGGTCAGAGAACACCCAATATATGATAGTACTTCAGGACTTGACAATTTTTTGGACTAGACAATTTTCTGCTCAGCATGAAAGAAAAGATAGTGGAGGATCAAAGGATCTCAGTACCGAATTTATCCCTCCAGGACACCCCTGCCAGATGGTGGGCCAATCACAAAGCCTTACTCGGAAATTGGGACGATGTGAAGAAAGCTATCAAATATAGATTTCAAGATAAGGAGCAATTGGAATTAGAGATGCGGATGGATTTCCAAGTTGCACAACTATTCAATGAAGAGTATGATCCTAAAGAACATATTGAACAATGCAAGACACAGTGGTAAGTTGCAGAAATACCATCTCGCTTCTGGGTTAATGTATTTCCCCACTCACAAGGTCCAATCCTGAAATCTTGGTTCATGCATGAAGAAACTAGAATATAGAACAACAACTAGAAAATGTTGGCAGATTACTTTTGCAAGGACTTCTCATTTACAAGCAAGTACCTTGACCTTGAACTAGTCCTGCAAAGAATTAAAGAATTCATTTTTATAGACAATATTAAACATAAATCAGACCTAGTGGTATGTGCAAAGCATAGCCAAGAACTTCATACTAATCTTCACCTAAAATTAGACAAGAGGGCAATAGAATGCTATAAGATTGAGAGGGATTTGGAAAGCCCAGATGATTTAGAAGAATTGAGAAACCTATCCATTAAAGAGACAAAAGGGAATAGGGAAATCCAAAACATCATACCCAGTCATACTAATAGTTCTTATAATCACCCATTGAAGTTATGAAAATTCAATATAGGTACCATAGAGCAACCTAAAATAGCTATGGTGGGATATTAATGGGATGAGCAAACTAGTCAAGAAATACAAAGTGTGTTGCAAGAATATGAGGATTTGTTCCCAAAGACATTTTCAGAGTTAAAACGGATCAAAGGAGTTATGGGAGAAATGAAAATTGAATTAAAACCAGGATCAAATCCTGTGAGGCATAGACCATATCGCCTTAACCCCAAAGTGAAAGAGAAGGTTAAGATGGAAATAGACAGGATGTTGGAAGATGGACTTATTTTTGTAGTGGAAGAAGCAGAATGGGTCATCCCAATAGTCATCTAGAGAAAGAAAGGCATAGAGGATATTAGGGTCTGTTTAGACTATAGAAGGATTAACTATGCCTGTGTGCATGACCCTTTTCCAACACCTTTTACTGATGAGGTGCTAGAACAGGTTGCGGGGAAAGAGTCTTACTCATTTACATATGGATTTTCTGGGTATCACCAAGTAAGGATTGTTGAAGGGGAAAAAAATAATACCACATTCATAAAAAAATGGGGCTCATTTTCATAAAACATGATGCCATTCAGCCTAAAGAACACCCCTCCAGGTTTCTTTAGGATTGTAATAAAATATTTCCGAGAATTTATTCACACATTTATAGAAGTTTATATGGATGATTAGACAGTATACAATCTTCTCAAGGAACATGTAGCACTACTATGTATGATGTTTGACAGATGTCGAGAATTGAAGATATCATTGAATCTCAGAAAGTGTATCTTTTGTGTGCCACATGGGAATGTTTTGGGCTACATAGTATGTCAAAAGGCAGTACTGGTAGACCCAAACAAATTTGTGGTTATTGTGAACATGTTTCCACCTACGAGTGCTAAGCAATTATGCTCCATGCTAGGTCACATAGGGTACTACCGCAGGTTCATCAGAAGATATGCAAATATCACTGCACCTATGGAAAATCTACTAAAGAAGGTCGAAGTGTTCCAATGGACACCAAAATGTGATAAAGCATTCGAGACCCTAAAGGAGAATCTCAGCACAACACCTATTCTAATATTTCCAAATTGGGAAAATGAATTTCATGTCCACATAGATGCTTCCTATATTTCCTTGGTAGCTATATTAGCGCAACCAAGAGATGGAGCCATGGATCATCCTATCTATTTTGTGAGAATGAAGTTGTCGCAAGATGATCGCAACTATACAATGACAAAAAGGGAGGGTTTAGCTATGATTTATGCTTTGCATAAGTTTATAAATTATTTGTTAGGTTCTCATTTTAAGTTCTTTACTAATCATTCTACATTAAAATATCTAGTTAACAAACCTGTGTTGGAAGGGAGAATTTGTAGATGGTTGCTATTGTTTCAGGAGTTTTCTTTTGAAGTGATCGTTAAGCCTAGAAGATGTAACATAGGGCCTGATCACTTGTCTATATTAGAGTCAAGGGAAAGTGGTGGAGAAGGCGATGATCAAATCCCATATGCAGATATGTTATCGATTGAGTCCATACTAGAGTACCTAGAATACATAACAGTCTTCTAAAGAACATAAGCCTGCCCAGAAACATACTCTACAACCCAAAAACACCATATCGTGTTTAAAGAAATGGACTATCATTTTATTGGAGGGAAATTGTATAAATTGGGACTAGATAGTATCCTCAGGAGATGTGTCTTGGATCATGAAAGACAGGATATACTATGGGAGTGTCATAGTGGAGTTGCGAGAGGTCATGTGGGAGGAAAGGCCACTTTGTAGAAAGTCCTCCAAGATGGACTATGATGGGCCACACTCTTAAAGGATTCAAAGGCATATGCTAGATCATGCAATGTGTGTAAAAGAGAGGGTAATCCATCACGACGAGATGAATTACCACTTCAACCGGTTTGAGCTTTACACATTGTTAGTGATAAAAAAAATGCACTGGTATTTTTGGGTGTTTTCTCCATAAGCTCATTTCTAATTTTTTAGAGGAACTGTCTATACCTCCCATTTCCAATATTTATTCACTAAGCTCTCATTAATCATATTTACTTGAGAGTTTTCATTACTCTATTTTAAGCCTACAATAGAAAAATGCAAAACAAATAATACTTAACCTATAACCCTAGCTCTATTGGATTTTATACTGTCAAACAATAAATATGTTTTTTTCCAAAAGGTGTTGTGTGCTTGAGTGTGTTATTCCTAATATTTCCTTAAACACTAAAGATCATTACCTATCTCCCAAAGTCTGTAAGTTATACATGCACCAAGTCCCTATCCTATCACTACAATTCATTGATATAGTTATGTGACTATTGTTCTAAAAATATCTGGGGTTTTATCGACCCACGAGCTTAGTTATGTAGCCATCCATGAGTTAAGCTATGGATCAATCCACATGTTGACACACAAACACCAAATCCATATGCCAAGCTAATTGATGATACAGATGCCTGATTTTGTAGGTAGAGAATGATCATGAAACAAACTTGGTTAGTATAGTTATGTATTGATCATTTTTCTAGGTCGAGCATCATGTTGTAAGCTACAGGTTTCAAATAAAAACGCAAAGATAATGCCAAGTAAACAAGTCAGCGACAAGCACCGAATTCATTTGTTCAGATTGCTAGATTGCAGGTAAGGAGGGGCCAATGGTACACACAAAGGCATACATAGCATCATTACTTGGTCGAGGATCCTGAGAGGCAGGATATGAAGATGAATTCAAACAACCTATCGAAGTATTACACACAGGCCATTTATCTCGATCCTTCCAAGGTTGGGTTATACGTTGACAAGGCGTTGATGAACATTAAGTTCGAGAATTATATAGATGTTATCCTTGATGAAAACAAGGCGATAGAATCAGATCCATCTATAGGAAAAGCATACTTTCATAAGGGTATGGATTATTCCTTTATGGAGGAATATCATATGACTATAGCTTCATTTAAGGCGAGATCTGCTCTGGATGCCAACCACACAAAATTCAAGACTTAGATCGATAAATGCCATGCATGATTAGTTAAGGAAGCTGCATCAGATATAAAAGAACACAATCTTCATATAATATGACTTTGGATAAAATGTTAACACAGGAGGCTCAAGTCATCCATAGATGCTCCTATGGAGATTTTTCAAACATTAGTTTCTACTCTAGTTCGGTGTGCAGTTCGTATATCCAGTTTTCCCATTGAGAATTTTGGGTTTTACCTGCACATTGTAGCAGTTTCTCCTTGACTTGTTTACAGAAGATTTTTTCTCTTTGCAGATGCATGGCTACAAGGAGACATCTTCCCGACGGTTCACTATGGAGGATTTTTGTGAAGGCCTTCAATTGCATCTTGATAGATGACATTTCCAGTTTGTATTCAAATTCACAACCCTTTGTCTCAAAGGTTTATTTATCCAACAGTAAACATGGGAGCTCCTGCTTCTGGAATAAGTTGCGGATACATATGAAAGATTTCTTGTGAGCGTGGGTTTTTTCTTTTGATTTTTCTCATCTGCAATCCTAAAATCTGATTAATCTCTTGAAGAAAATATTCTAGAGGTTTTGTGTAAATGCCATGTTCCAGAATATTGTGTATAGTGAACAAAGAAGGTTGAATCAACTACCTGCAATATTCTCATGTCAAAATTGGAAACACTGAAGGCTGCATGTAATGCATATGAGATGGAATTTATCAATAAAATCAAACAAAGAGGAGATTAGCATTGAAGAGAATGAAGAAAAGAGATTTCACTAGCACAGGAAGCATATTTATAACCACTTAGTTGTTGAAAAGAGGAGCTTTCAATGACTAACTAGAAAATTTCAAGACATAATAGTCGGTGAAACCACAGAGAAGGAATTTCAAGATTTGTAGCTCAAACAGAGGGATTTTTGGGTGATTTAAAGATAAGGTAGCATCAAAGAATTAATCACCAAATTATGAAATATTTGGTTTCAAGGTTTTATGGAGATATAGGAGGTAGAAGCTCATATGGTTATCTAAGCATTTACACACAGCTGTTGAAATATTTTAGTTTTGAAGACATGCGTCATCACATCATAGACACATTAGAGACACATCAGAGGCACATCAATGATAAAGATAAGATGTCAAAGAACTTTGAAGACAGTTCGATTCATAGGAACTAGATCTTTAGTTATCCTATTATATTTAGTTTTATTTTCTGTTTTCTATATTTAGAAATCCAAATCCAGTTTTCCAGCATCTGAGAATTGTTGTAAAGGCTATAAATGCCTATCTTTTTCACATACTAGGGGTTCTATTTTGGATACAAAAGATACTATATTGTAAACAAACGTTTCCATATGATAATACAAATCACACTTTTCTCTCTCTATTGATGTCAGATTCTCATATTTCCTTCCGTACTCTTATTCAAGTTGTTTTAGCTACAGAATGACTGTCATCTCATTGGTTAGCTCATAACTTGATTAATAGTTGCTTATCATTGTTTATTAAACCCTACATTTGTATTTGGTTTATAAGCATTGTTTTCTCACCAACTTAAAAACTATCATCTGATTATTGATCGTTGAGAGCACTGGTTCATTTGATTCTCATTTTGACTATCTGAATACCATACTGTAATTGAGTTATCCCATTGATCCACACATACATAAACACAAAAATAGTTTTACTTTAAGTTACCAAGCATCTTTGATCTACAACCTAAAAGAGTTTCTTGGAGTGATAAGACATTGGCGTCATTGTCGGGGAAAGAAGACCGAAGTTGAAGATAACTTCCATGGGAGATGACATAGAGCTAATCCATTGATGATAGACAAGGATCAAACATCAGAATCGGTTGTAATCATCTATTTGGTGACTCCCTGAAGGACAGATCTGTTGGTGACTCTACTAGTTTGAAATGAATAAGAGGTATTTTTTTTCCAATTTTTCCATTATTTCTGGTTACCCTCATCCAGTACCTAGTAAATATGAATGGGAAATAAGTATTCCCAAATTTCGAGGAGAAGAGTGGGAAGTGCCAACTAAACACTTGCTGGATTTTCATGATTTTATTCATCAGCTTGGAATTATACATGAGGACGTTCAAATTAATCTTTTTAGGTATTCATTAGAGGGGATTTCCCTTGATTGGTGCATATCTCTTCCAGCTTCAATCTGTAATATACCAGATATAAAATGTATGCAGAACTGAAATAAAATGCTAGTAATGGCAGAATAACAACAATATAACCAAAACATTCACCACAATAACACTGAAATGATATAAGAATAACAACAGAAATAGCACTTTGAATCTGAAAGCAATGTTCACGGTCCTCTTCAAGGGGGAAACCTCCAATTGAGCAGAGCTCTATTACAATAATATCCAAGATAGGGTTCTCATACCCTCGACTCCTATTTATACTAGAAAGAAGCATATAGAGGAAGATCCTTCTAGAAGTGGAATCTTATATTAGGTCTTCTTATATCCGCCTTATTCTATTTTATTGAAAGGCCTTATTAATATTGACCTTTATTACATCCGAATATATTGTTCTACCTATGTGCGGGTTAGGACCCTAACACAAGCATTCACTCATTGGCAAGTTTTCATTATGCTTTCCATTTTTTTTGTAAAGATGATCTTCCAACTAAAATTCTCTTTGAAGATTGTTGTGATGAATTCGAGAAGCAAGTTTAGCAGGAAGTAGTATTTTCTTTCCTCTTTCAAGGTGAAAATTATATTGTTAAGGAATATCTTCATGATATAAATAAGAATTGCATAGTTGTATATGCATCAGACCCTATCTCTGTTGCACCTGTTGCCTTTGATTTGCATGAAGGAACAATTAGAGAAGAAGATTTTTCTGAACTTTTTCAAGAGGTTCCCTATGATATATTTTCACCTATGATTGGAAATAAGGATTGTCTTTCTTTTCAAGATACAAAGGTTTTTTGTTCACCTATTTTTGATAAGTATGCAGATGTAGAAGAGGATATTTCTACATCAAATTATGTTGACTTGAACAGTAGTCAGCCAATATATGACATTTATCAATCTGATTTTGACGAGCCTTTTTCTTTTCCCACTAAGAAATAACTTCATGTTGTAATCAACCATTCCATGTTTGCAGAAGATATAGAGAAAGAAGGGATTAGCAATCCAATCAGCTCACAACTATTTTTAGATTTGCAGGAACCAGTTTAT
This sequence comes from Picea glauca, assembly GCA_000966675.3. NCBI lineage: Eukaryota > Viridiplantae > Streptophyta > Pinopsida > Pinales > Pinaceae > Picea > Picea glauca. The sequence continues at coordinate 30,664 of JZKD02S1577241.1, forward strand.
GGCAGCTATATATCAGAGGTTGAAGAAAGGCTTGAGTAGCAAGCATAGTTAACCTCTTTCTATGATCCAGTATCCGTTTATATGGAGTTATGTTTTTCATAAGTCTTCAGTTGTACAATTTTTGGAACCAAGGAAAATGATGATTGTAAGTATGCTTTGCAAGTTGAAATTCTTCTACACGACATGAAGTGTTCTCTTGAATTTATATGCATGCAAAGGATTCTTGAAATTTGTCCAATGTTATCATGGCTTCATTGGAAGCATGATTTCACATGATGAGCTAGTTTATGGTTAGGAGTAGGAGTTAGCAGAAGAATAAGCTCTTCATATGAGCAAGTAGATTGTTTTCAATTTCTTGAATAAGCAGAGCAGACTACAGGCAGGTCACAGGTTTGAAGAGATCAATTAAAAGGCCAAATGACTCCATACCCAATGGAAAAGGCTAGATGACTCCATGCCCAATGCTAAAGGCTACTAGAACTACTAGGTTCTTGGAAAACTTGCAGGGAGGTCTCCATCACAGTTGGAGCCAGATGTTAGCAATAAAAAATGCACTGGTATTTTTGAGTGTTTTCTCCATAAGCTCATTTCTAATTTTTTAGAGGAACTTGTTAACTCCCAAAATGAAACCGTTCTTTCGGTTGATTTTTGTAGTGGATATCATGGCTTTCGGTAGTGTCTTCAAGTTACTTTTTAGTTTTTATAGCTGAGAAAATTTTTGGTTTTGGTTTGTCCTAGAAAGTAATTGACCCATAAAGTCTCCTTTTTCAAAATTGTCATTTTTTACTTTCCACAACTAACGTGTTTTCAAAGATTCATTGTGCACTGTGGAAAGTGCCCACTTTCAACAGCTAAGGAGCTCTTTTCATCAGTTGACGTGTTGTTGAAAGTGACAAATCTTAAAAGGTTTGACAATCAGTCGCGGGTTGCGCGCTGTGGAAAGTACATGCTTTCCGTAGCTAAGGAGTGGTTTCAATTGATATGGCACGCTGTTGAAAGTAATTACTTTCCTCAACTAAGGAGTATATTCTACAAAGCGGTGTGCTGTGGAAAGTGCATACTTTCCGCAGCTAACAGGGGCTTTCAAAGGGGTCGCGCGCTGGTGAAAGTGGCAAGCGAGCGTTTGGCAGAGGCGTTTTCCACAGGCCGTTGCTGCACAATGCGGGAATCACATGTGTGATATCCACGTATGATAGAAATGATGATGTGATCACCCCCCACGTCAGAGTAAATCCAAGGCATGCACTGATAGGAGTGGGCAATCATAAAAACTCGATCATGCATGTCAGGATATGACTGTAAGTTGAATTCATTCCAGAACCCACGCTCAGTGCTCATCACATCCGGAATGGCAAGTTTGTGTTCGGCGACTCAGGTACAGAGGAGGTACCGCCGGCCTGACACCATCAAATCAAACA
>JZKD02S1577241.1:36513-46705 GCA_000966675.3 Picea glauca
TATTAAACCCTACATTTGTATTTGGTTTATAAGCATTGTTTTCTCACCCACTTAAAAACTATCATCTGATTATTGATCCTTGAGAGCATTGGTTCATTTGATTCTCATTTTGACTATCTGAATACCATACTATAATTGAGTTATCCCATTGATCCACACATACATAAACACAAAAACAGTTTTACTTTAAGTTACCAAGCATATTTGATCTAAAACCTCAAAGAGTTTCTTGGAGTGATAACACACGCATTTGAGAAGTGGGTGGTTGAATTCATTGGGCCAATCAACCCCAAAGATAAGAATTCAAAGGCTACGTAGATTATTACCACAACTGACTACCTTACATGTTGGTCTGAGGCAACAAATGTTCATGATTGTTCGATCGATATTGATTGTTTGAAAATATTATCACTCGATTTGGATGTCCTAGAATTTTGACCAGTGATCAGGGAGCTCATTTTATCAGTAGTACCATAGAAAAGATTACAACAGATTTATTGATCCAACATCATAAAATTATCCCCTACCACATGCAAGGCAATGGAATAGTAGAGGCATTTAAAAAGACTCTGGAGAGAGGGTTAATGAAGCTATTTTCCGCAAGCAAGGAAGATTGGGATGACAAAGTTCTAGCAGTACTATGGGCTTACAGGAAAACCACGAGGAAACTCCACAAGTACACACCTTTTCATCTATTTTATGGGAAAGAGGATGTGGTGCCTATAGAATTTATTACTCCAAGTTTGTACGTTGCACAAATAACACACATGTCGAAGGAAGAATCAATTGCGTAGAGACTCATGGAGTTACAAGAACTTGAAGAGACTAGGGCTTTAGTAGACTTCCATCAGTAAGTTGAGAAAGAAAGGAAAAAATATTGGCATGAAAGAAACATTAAGACTAAGGTATTTTCATAAGGATACAAGGTCCTACTCTATGAAAGTCATTACTAGAAGCATCCACGCAAGTCGCGTATGCATTGGTTGGGACCATTTATAGTTGCAGAGATCCGACCTTCTAGAGAAGTCAGACTTGTGCAACTAGATGGTATGTTGTGGCCAGGATGGGTGAATGGTGCTTGCCTGAAACCCTAAATGTATCATAAATGAGTAAAAGGATTGTTGCTCTAGTCTGAAGGAGCATGTATAGTAGTTAGATTTGAGTTTTTCTGCAATTTTTGTAAATACAGTTAATAAAGTCGATGTGTGCAGTGTTGTGTCGTGACATGTAGTTCATTTATTTTTTTGTCTAAGTATTGTTTGATTCAAAATTGCTTACTCAAGAGCGTAGGATCAGAAGAGGCAAGAACCTATCAATGATAGTCATTAATATGATGGGGACCCCTTTGTGGTCTAAGGGAGAGCGAATCTGAATGCAAATTGAGTCCATGTGTCGCACGAACCCAGTCCAGTCACAACCTTTATTACTATTACAATACCCTGTCTAAATTTGGTTAATCCATAAAACCGCGATACACGAAGATGCCATCGATATTCATGTTGTGATTCCCATCCATCAAATGGTAAGGTCTGAAATCAGCCACATTCTTTTCCAACTTGCACAGTAAATACCAGAATCGCCCAATAGGATTTACCCCATTAATCAGTCTCTCCAGACAACTCATATCCAAGTTGTGTCTATAGGGTAATGATGAAAAACAATTATTACTAAAATTTTCAATTAAGCCTGAGTATAAGGCTTTGAGAACTCACGGTTGGACACATTGTTTCCTAGAACACACTTAGATATTTACGATTTCTGTAGAGTGAGCAAGCCTGTGTAATCCCTTGACCCATAGTTGTGATCCCCAATCCTTGTTTCGCCTGTGGAATTCATTGTTTATTCAGATTCAAAATGCCGAGAGCTAAAGGAATTCGAAGCGTAATTCCAAATATGGAGTACCAGATGAGCTCTATGACCCCCAGGTTGAGGTCATGGGTAATCTCAAGGGGAAGGTGGAGCAGGTCAAGCTCCTTGATCTTGACTTAACAGATCAAGTCGTGTTCCCCCAGATGAACATAGAAGTTTTCTGGAGTATCACTCCAGATGAGTTGGGAGGCATGCAATTTGTGCCAAATCTTGAATTTATCAACTTATTCAACTCAACCATCATGAACCTTAGGGACCTACTAGTGTCCGGTACCACTGACAAAGTTGCGAGGTGCACCAAGTTCCTGATCAAAAGGGTGCACGACAAAAGTCTGTGGTTGGATATGAGATATCCAATCCATACAGAAGATATCTAGTAGCTTACTTGACTGTCCCTCGAGGGTGAGGATGTGTCCAAAGGATTCTAGGGTCCCAACAAGAATGGAAAGAAGAAAGGGGAGCCCAACCTATACGAGAGGTTCCACACGCAGGGGTGGGGGGGGGGGGAACACAATGAAATTTGACCCCATAATACTTGAGATGGTTAGGACTGGATGCTACGTCATAGTTAGAAAAGTCATGAGGTCTTACTACAAGGGTGAATGCACACTGGATGAATTATCAAGGGTTGATTGTTGCGTCAATGGCATTGTTTTCAATTGGTGTAGCTACTTGTTGGAGGAACTATTTTTTGCTTGCAAGGAAGCCTAGGAGAAAGGTGGTACCTTCACCTATGGATACTTGTTTCTTGCATTTTCAATGCTCAAGTGGAAACCACCCGTCGGAAGACCATTGGCGCTAGAATATAAGGGGTACCTAGAAAAATTGTTTGAGCCCTGGAATTCAAGGGTGGACTCAGAGAACACATCCTTCAACAACACGACGTTCTCTAAGTGGTACAAAGGGATTATTGATGCAACACAAAGGTTTCACATTCCATATGAGCTCCTCAACTGCAATACAAGGAACATAGTCTTCATTATGAACCGAAACCATAAATTTGTGTGGTCGAGCTATGCCAACAGGGAGGACTTCCACTCACAGATGTTTCCTTTCTACTTGGATGAGGAGGCCTTTGAAAAGGAAGTGATGTCATGTCCTAGAGTTAAACAAAACCCATGCAAGTTGGGGATGCACTATGTTTTTCCCGTCGATCTGCTGAAGAAGAAAGGTAAATAAGAAGGGGTAGGACCGACCTCAGTCTTAGAGTCTTAGAAGAAAGAATCTCCGGAATAGATGAACTTTGAAGAAAAGGAGGAGACACAGGCATTACAGTGCAAGAAGAGGACAATGTTGGTGTTCCCACAACTACCAAAGAAATATGTCTTAACAGGTAAGTATGTCAACAAAATTCTGAGTGTTGCATTCATTACAGACATAGTGGCCAAGAAGCTCAAGACAAGGGTCTCGCCGAGATAGGTTTTGAATCCCCAACCCATATCATCCACTATCCCCCATACCCACTCAGTGGTTCGAGCAACCCCCATCATACATATTCAGGATGACCCTGATCTTGACACCCATCCATTCAACATCATCACTGAGCACCCTCCATCACCACCACAACCCCAGTCGCCACCTCCATAAACCAAAAGTCCATGCCAAACCCCTGATCCAGAGCCCATGCAACTTGATCCCCTAGAACTACCCGAGCAAAGGCCATAACTCCCAGAAATAAGCCCAGAGTTACCAGAGAAGAGACTAGAACTTCCTGGTCCAAATGCAGAAGTACCTGAGCAGAGGCTAAATTGGATTGGCCCAAATCCTGAAGCTAGGGACCAATAGATCTTACATTTTTTGTAGCATAAGGACACCCCATCCTCAATGAATATGGAAATGGTAGAGAAGTCGCGAGTTCAAAGTACCCAACACACTACCTCAATGACCAAGGTTGAAGGTGCCATGGGAAGTGCAACTCCAGAAGCGGAGGCACACAAAGAGGAGGAGATAACAGAGGTTCAGAAGGAACCAAATAAAACTTCAGGGAAAAGCACAAAATCAACGTAGAAACATATGGATCTATTTCTCCAAAACCCTCAACAGTGCACATATTTGCTGCAACTCTTCCTGGACAAAACAAAGGTTCTAATAATCCTTCCATCAGTGTTGAGGTTGAGGCTTGTGCCGGGACCATATACAAGAGAGGAGGAGGTAGAGACTCTCTCAAAGAACTCAATGGAAAGTGGACTCCCACTGCAGGTCTGAGCACCCAGGGATGCCACCCCTTTAGTTGTTGACCTTTCAAGTGGCTAGCAACACATTTAGTGGGAATGATCAGACCCTCAACTAATCAACTAGAGAAAAGGCTCCAGTAGGCCGAAAGGTCTGCAAAGTTCATAAGGGAGCAAGCACTCCTTATGCAAGCATGCATAAAACATAAAGAAGATGCCAAGATCTAGGTGAATTACAGACTGTCAATAGCTCAGGAAAGGCTTGATGAATCCTGATCGGAAATACGGAAGGTCACATCCCAACTACCAGAAGTCAATGATGTGGGAGAGATGAAGCATCAGATTGAATTAATCCAAGGGTCATGGTCACAATTTTCCATTCATGTACAGCATACGGAAGTGCCGTTGTGGCAGAGTCAACAACAAGAAGAGAAACAACCTCATAAGTTGTAGGAGCATATGGAGAAAATAGTGCTAGAAGGAAACAATTCCCAAGAAACACTACACAAGCACACAACTAAGTGCACAAAAATATTCAGAGAAGTCAACGATTGTATGGGCATCATCGCTAGGTGCAAATAGACTTTGGAGGATGTGCGCAGTATAATCTAGTTACTCAATGAGGAAGTTGTGGCTACTATGGATCCACTGGAGAAAGAACAGAAGTTTGATACAATTCAACAAGCGGACAATGAGATGAACGCACTGTTTGAGGCGCAATCCATAGCCAAGAAGGAGTTGCGTGAATTTTGACCTGTCATTTAGACAATATATATGCAAATGCATCAATTCGATGCAACATAAGACTCTGTCTAGAACTCTTTGGTCACATCCAAGCCTAAAGGATGTATCTCAGATGAGACCCAACAATTTTTCATTAAGGCCTCACTCGTTGCCAAGAAATGGCAAGATAAAGTTGGGATATTTTAGGATGTCAAGAAGTAGGCCTTAGATTTGGTCCCATAGTTGGGCCCTTTGTTTGAAGAGGCAGAGAAACAAAAAGCACAATCAGAAGAGGAAAGGAAAGAGGAAAATGAGGACAAGGGAAAGAAACAGTTGCTCCTAGAAGCTCTGAAAGAGTTAGGTACTTGACTTGAGGGTGTGTCAAGTCTTGTGGTCAGAGATTTTTGTGCCCTTCATTTTTGGATGAAAATATGCGCAAGAAGGACTTCAGTCTTAGTTTTGGTTTAGCATGAGTTGCACAAGCTACAGAAGAAGCTGGACAATGAAGCGAGGAAAAGTAATAGAAATCGGTTGTGGAAAATGACAATGCAACACCAACAAGGAAAAAACACCTACAATAGAACAAGAAATCATATGAGCCCAAAGCCAGAATACACTACTCAACTTATATATATGGGATGAATACGATTTTAAAAGGGTTCTCCCCTTGTTGTTCTATCCAAGTTGTAGTTCTTCTTGTTGTTGTCTATTGTTGATAAGTTGGGTTTTAGTTATGTAACTATAATATGTATATGTTTTTGGGTAAATGGAGCTCTGTGACATGAGTCCAAAGCCAAATGTATGTAACAGAGAATTACTTTGTATCTTTGAGGTTGTATCTGATAATATCTGATGATAATATATAAAGAAGGATCCAAAATTTTGAAATATTATGCATCATTCTATGATCACGCTAATGCATTGTATCTTTACAGTACTTCTTTATGCTTCATAAGTTCCATATGATGTTTTTGTGTATGAATTATTTTCGCAACCTAAGTAGCTTCATTTCTTGTGTGTATGAGCTCATATTTGTTATGTAGTTATCCTTTCATGCACAAGATCATGGTGAATATTGAAGGTTCTTTATACCCACCTAAGTATTCTCCTTTCCCTTCCCTATCCTTCTGTCTTGGTTGTTCTTCGGGTGATACTTCTTATGTACGAAGGAGATGAAAATTCCAGTGCTCTAGAATACATAGTACCTCTTTTTGGTAACCTGAGAAGGACCCTTTTCTGATCAATTCCGCGCCAACACAAGTGTCACAGAGGCGAAGTACCAGTCAGTGTGTTCGTCTTCGTCACGTAGTGTGAAAAGGGGAGCTCGAAGTCAGACCAAGAGAAGTAGAGGAAATACATATGGAAGAGTTGCAGAAGATGAGAATATAGGAAAGACTGGCCAGTCAATGATTAAGTGAGAGATAAGCGCAGAGAGAAAGAAGTACCTAGGAGGGTGGACAAGAAGGAGAAGGTGTAGAAGCAAGTGAGAAGGAAGCCAACATGGATATTGAAGAGGAAATAAAAAATTCAGCCATGATGCTAGTGTTAGGTTATGAAAAAGGTATAAATATCTTCCTTTTTCCCACATTTCATGATATCATCTTGATTGACTTTTCAGTTATTTAGGAGCAAATAGGATATAAAATGAATAATATACCCCTTAGCATTATTGTTGAAATTATATTACATAGATCCTAAAATACGATTGGAATTGTTTGGTTTTGTTACAGGATTGGTTAAATATTGTCAAACCCGAGATAGCGAAGGAAATCTTGAAGATGCGCAAGCTATTGGAGGGTGAGGAATTTATGGCATAAGGCAGTTTTGAAGATGATTGAGTTTCTTATATTGTAACTTTATAATAGTAAAGCAATCCTGAGGATCTCTCGATCCTCGGGATAGCTTAATTTACCCATATTATTGTAATATATAAGGGGTAAATAGATCTTGGAAGGGATATAGAAGAATTACTTAGAACATAGAACATACCACCAAGGGGCCCTACATAGGCTCCACTGCATGCAGAATAGCCACCAATTCATTCAACGGAAGAAATGCACACAAAAGAACCAAGAATAGGGACACAAGAGATCCCTGAGGAGGAAGAACAAGGGGTAGGAACTTAGGAGATCCATGAGGAGGAATAACAAGGAGCAGGAACCTAAGATATTCTTGAGGTAGAACAAATGGGACCAACCACTATCGGAGATACTCACAGGCCCATTAGTCCTAAGCCATATGCCATCTAGAAGAAGCGTCCAGGGGAGAAAACCAGTGGTGGTCGAAAGAAGATGAAGGCCCACAAGCCACAGAGAAATATATCACTAACCCTGGATGATGTGGAGTTAGTGGCAACAAAATTTGAGGAGAGACTAGCTGAGGTGTGGGAGAATGCGGAGAAGCACAGGGCTTCAATTGTAGATCAGGTACAAGAGGTAAAAATTTTGCTTGAGAAGCTAAGGATCAGGGAAAAACAGACACCAAAAGAAAGACCCATGCAGGCTCAGGAAGGAGTTCCAGTGCCTAAAAAAGTGCAATTTGCAGCATAGTTGAGAGCCAATTTCATCATCACGCATGATATGATGTTCCTTGATGAAGAAACAACGCAGAAACCCCTAAAGTACATCGAGACATTAGACGTGGAATTGGCCAATATTCCAACAAAGGTGGTGTACAAACTTCAGGTAAGTGTTGCACAAGAGATTCAATCCAGAGAAAGAGGGAACGCGACAAACCTACAGGTAGCCCAGACATAAAATATCTCTGTTGGAGCCGCCCTTGTTTTTCACCTCGCGCGATTTTTCAATTTTTTGATACTTGAGGTCTAAAGTTTGTTTTTCTTTTTCTTCTAAAATATTAAAACTCTGAAACCTTGTCGCCTGGATAGCAACGCTTTTTTCACTTTCAAAAAAAGATCCATTTTTCACAAGTATGTTTGCTCTTTTGTTTTATTTCGGGATATCACAAGTCATATACTTTGAATCCTTGAGTTCGAACGTCTCGAGTCATGAAACGGCGAATTCTCTTTTATTTTCCGCCCAAAGCACTAACTAGGGTAAAATCATTTAACTTTTGATTTGACGTTGTCAGAGTTTCGCGCCTCGGCGCTCATCAAACCTATTTTTTCTTTTTCACAGTCCCGAGAACCGAGAACGCGAGGTACTTGTGAGTTAACCCTGGTTAGAGATTAAAGGAAAAAGCTAACTATGGTTAAAATGGTTCTCGGCGCCTCGCCACTCGGCGCTATCGTGTTGAAAATCATGATGTCTAAAACACCGACTCACAAAACCAGGATGCGAGTATAGTATGATTAATTACTCACCTAATCCAAGTTCTCTTAATCCTAATTAAGTCTTAATCGTCAATCTCTTGCAGTTTCATAACTTGGCATACTAATCTCCCAAAATTTTATCTTCGAAATTCCGAGTCGCGATACCGCGAGTAAAATGATTAGGAAATTAATCATGCTTTAAATCACGATTATCTCTTAAATCAAAATCGGTACTCGCAGTCTCGCAAGCTAAAAACTTAAAATGTTAAAGGGAAATCCCCGATGCAGCGAAAAGCGAGAAAGATCTTTAACGTTTCTATATTTTGAATAATTCAAATTATAACGAGATAGGTCCCGCGCATCGAGGCTTACACATTTCCCGAAGAAAATTTTTTCTTTTCATACTCCGGCTGACTGGCAAGCCGCCAAACATTGATGACATTAATAGATGATTAGGGTAAATCTACGAATAAAGTAGATCGGATTTTTACGCAATCAATGTGTTGTTAATTGCGATTGGACAGACTTATTACGGAGATTACAGAAACTTCTAATATATACGGGAGTCTCATTTTGTTATAATGAAAACTCTTTTCATAAGCAAGCAAAGCTCATCATTTTCGAATTTGGATTGACTTCTGCATGTATACGCAGGTTTATCACAGAAGAGCGAAAAAGCAAGCAGCAGTCATGGCTCCGTGGAGAGCGACGAAGGCAAATGTCGAAGTTACAAGCCAGAGTTCAGACAATGTCTCCGACACTTCATCCCGAAGTGTCGAATCGATTCCCGACTGGTCGTATGTGTTCAATGCTCTGCAGGTAGAATTAGTTGATTACTCAGATGACTATGATGGCAACGAAAGAGACGATTTACACACTAAGTATAAGATATTTGTCCAGTCAGGGATGCACAGAATAGCAACCAGGCCCCGGTTGCTTCCTTACTATGACATGATCTGCTGGGCTTTGGATCATGTGGACCTGCCTACCAAAACAATTATGAATAGTCAGCGAGTGACTATCGAAACTTTCCGGCCCGAGCATTTACAAAGCATGTATAAGCTGCCCTCCACATATGAATATACATACGATGCGGATTTCTTGGAAGAATTCAAAAAGAAGGAGTGCATAGAATATGACAAAACTATGCCAGGTTTGATAAAGTATTGGGTTTCACGCTCCGCGACATTTAGAGCGAATGACAAGGGTGTGTATTCAATTGCTTCGCTAGAGCCACAATACAAGTATGTGGCCATGATGACATGTCGTTTTTTCGGACGAGAATATACCTCGCATTTCTATGTTTCTTGGGTGCCTCTCATATTTCGGGTCGCTGAAGGTTGCTATTTCAATTGGGCAAAGATGCTCTAAGATAGCTTGGCCAACAGGATCATAGAGTATCGGGAGAAAAAGGCAGGTGGGAAACCCTCAGCGTTTTACATGTTGGAATATATCATGGATGCAATATGTTCCATGACGCCTTTCCCCTTGATGAATTGGGCTTGGACTCCAACCCAAGAAAAACCAGTGCACGAATATCATGATAAATTATGGGAAAATAAAGATGGAAAGTTCCCATATGAGATTTTCAATTGGGTGATGGTGCCCTTGCACATCAATATTTTTGGTCACTCGCCACCTCGCATATCGGATAGCATTTCAACAAGTTTGAGTGGCATTGCAGATTGGTATGTTGAAGTAGAGTTCTCATATGTCATAGTTTTCGGGGCTTCTGTTCCCCCTCATGCGCTACCTTTGTTCATTCCCGATAAACTAGCTTGTCGTGAAGTTGCATGGCAAACAGTAATCGAGGGCGTAAGAAAGGAGCTCAAGGGTTATTCAAAGAAGGTATGGCCTTCTTTTCCCATTCGAATGAATTCATAATCTTTATTAGATTTTGGGCATGCCAAAGCCGAGGTTGCTGCCCTGGAGGACCTAAAGTTGGCCTGCATTGAGATTAAAAAACATGATCCACAGAAAGTCGTAAGCAATCATCTGGCTCATGTTGGGCTTAAGAGATTCGAACATGAGAATTCCCCCTCGGACAACATTTTCCGAGGAGCAAAATCTTATGAAGAGGTGTTAGCCCGGATCCAATTGCTAACACCTGAAGACGCGACAGCTTTGTTAAGATTCCAAGAGCATAGGGGAAGATTTC
>JZKD02S1577241.1:59823-80143 GCA_000966675.3 Picea glauca
GTGGGAAACCCTCAGCGTTTTACATGTCGGCATATATCATGGATGCAATATGTTCCATGACGCCTTTCCCCTTGATGAATTGGGCTTGGACTCCAACCCAAGAAAAACCAGTGCATGAATATCATGATAAATTATGGGAAAATAAAGCTGGAAAGTTCCCATATGAGATTTTCAATTGGGTGATGGTGCCCCTACACATCAATATTTTTGGTCACTCGCCACCTCACATATCGGATAGAGTTTCAACAGGTTTGAGTGGCATCGCAGATTGGTATGTGGAAGCAGAGTTTTCATACGTCAGAGTTTTCGGGGCTTCTGTTCCCCCTCATGCGCTACCTTTGTTCATTCCCGATAAACTAGCTTGTCGTGAAGTTGCATGGAAAACAGTAATCGGGGGCATAAGCAAGGACCTCAAGGGTTATTCAAAGAAGGTATGGCCTTCTTTTCCCATTCGAATGAATTCATATTCTTTATTAGATTTTGGGCATGCCAAAGCCGAGGCTGCTGCCCTGGAGGACCTAAAGTTGGCCTCCATTGAGATTAAAACACATGATCCACAGAAAGTCGTAAGCAATCATCTGGCTCATGTTGGGCTTAAGAGATTCGAACATGAGAATTCCCCCTCGAACGACATTTTTTGAGGAGCGAAATCTTATGAAGAGGTGTTAGCCCGGATCCAATTGCTAACACCCGAAGACGCAGCAGCTTTGTTAAGATTCCAAGAGCATAGGAGAAGATGTCTTCCAACTGTGTTGGGAGGATTGGCCATTACCGAGACAAAAGAAAAGAATGTTGAAGATTCTATAGAGGTAATATATATCCCTGGACAAAAACCTGAGGAAGAGCAAACGAGTAGTCCCGAAACAAAAGAAAGGACTCCAGATCCTCCGAGCAAACAGATTTCAGAGGCTGAGGGAATGACTCTAGACCCGCCAAGAAAAGAGAGTTCAGAGGTTGAAGAAAAAATTCCAGACACACCGAGAAAGCAGATAGCAGAGACTGAAAAGGAAGCCTCAATTACACCAAAAGAACAAAACCCTGTCAACACTCCAACCGAATCAACAAAGCAAATAGGAAAACCCATCTCCTCTGTCACACCCTTGCAGTCGGCACAGGGAGACGTTAGTGAGGGATGGATATTTGGTGAAGAACTGAGACCTATAAGGGCAGAGGAACTCCCTCCTAATGAGTTCTTTTTTGAAAAAAAGAGAAAAGTTGTAGTGAAGCGAGAATTTTATCAAGAAGGAGAGTCCACTGTCAAAAAATACAAAATCATGACAGATGGCAAGAGAAAGAAAAGTGACCAGCTTGCTACTGAAATCGCTGGAACACTGGGCGCCTACGCTTCGACAAATCAATTCTCGGTTGGACAGATGAATCTCCAATTGAAAAGAAAGAATCACCTCATCGGGACCCTCGAGGCCAGGTTGGCTACATCCATAGAAAATGCCAAAGGCCAGGCCAACATAGAGATGGAACAGGCTAGATTGGCGGATAAAAATGAGATAGAAACGCTCAAAGTCAAGCTGGAGCACGCACATTCGGTGATCCGAGAAGGTCGGGTGCGGACTGATCAACAGAGGAATATGATCACAGAGCTACAGGCTCAAGTAGAGGTTGTTGAAAGAAAAATGATCGATGTCGCAGGGTTTAAATCCCGAGCGATTGATATCAGAGGCAGGATCGCTTCTGTACAACAGAATCTGCTGGGCAAGGTTAGAGTAATTCAAGAAGATTGTCTGTTGATGCATCAGATTTCCGAGAATCTGACCGCTAGAGAAAAGAAAGCTGAAGCTGCTCGGATAGCTTTTCAAGAGGCAGTGATAGATACCAACAACAGGTTTTCCATAGATTCTCCAGGGCTCACCATCGCAGAACAAACAAGAGGTAATATTTTGTTAAAAGATTGGGAACATAATATTGCCTTGAGCAAGGAACAGGCTCAAAAAGTAACCTGTTCGTTAGAAGAAGCCTTCACTGCCATAAATGGCGAGCTACTAGAAATGGAGAATGGAGGTGACTCAGAGACGCTGAGGAAAATGAACGTAGGACAGATCTCCCTCGATCTAAAGGAAAAGAATGAAAGAGATTCGGTGCATATCTCTAAAATGGACAGGGTAGATATGACTCAAGTTGATAAACATTTGATTCAACCAAGCACACAACTTAGCACTCTTCACATCATTGACGCACAAATAGGTAATAAACTTCCACAGTTGGCTCGAGAGTGCTATTTCGCCGAGGCCAGCTGTCAAGCAGAGTGTTCACAGCTTGTATCCCAGTTCGTGGACAGATGTAGGATATGCACTGAATCCATGTAAAGACAAGCACCTGGCCCTTTTTGAAAATAAAATAGAAGAGATGGAGTGATTTCGCTCCTCACAGCTGCCAAGCGGAACCTTCACAGCTTGTATCCAGTTTATTGACAGATGTATAATATGCATTGAATCATGTAAAGCAAGTAGCTGGCACTTTTTGAAAATAGGAGTAGGGAAGGGAAAATTTGTATAAATAGATCACCAAAAGAAGAACCAAGGGCTGGGACCTTTGGGGGAAATATTGTAATAGAGTTTTGCATTGGAGAAGTTAATAGAAGCAAATTCGAATATTCTCGATTCCGTCACGACTGTGTTGCAAGTTTGTTTCGTTATGTTTCTTGTTTCATTTAATTTCACTCTTCATAATTGATATGTATCACTATAATTTAGTACTACCACTACTATAGTGAAAGGATTTCATTTTTCTGTAATCGTTTCTTGTCTTTCCTCTGCACCAGCTATTAGCGGGTGTAAGACCAATTTACATTTACAGAATTTCATATTTATTTACACTATGTTAATTATTTCTATGTCGATTTCTTCTTATGTGTATGTGTGAGTTTTCTATTGACAATAATCTTACGTTATCTACAACTAAACGTCTTTCTCTCACCCCACATCTTTTTTACAAAAAATAACACAGTTACGGGAAAGGGACCTCAGTTTGCATCCTTATTTCGTTCTTCGTGCAAAAAACTTTCTCTTTATTTTAATCAAATTGAAACAGCATTGAAACATTCTGTTTAAATCACTTTCCATATTGGTACTATTCCTAAATGACTGTTCCTGCAGCAACTCAACCAAATATTCCACCGGGACTATCTAACCAAATACATATCGCTTTAAATCTTTTTGACATAATCCTTAAAACTGCGAACACGCGGGAGGAATTGGAACTTTCATGGGCAGCCATTGAACAAGATATCATTACCTAGGAACAGTTGGAAGCTAGACAATGAGAACGTATAAATCCTCATTAGTTTCCTATATCGAAGGTTAGCATAATCCTTTATCAACCTTTATCATACTTTCGGATGCCTTGACACTGTACTTTTAAGCCTTAAGTACAGACTCAGGAACAACAATCTCGATGAAGGAAGCCCTTAACCTTGAAGCACAATAGAAAGAGAGAGCGCAACAAAAAGTGGAGGAGATGGAGAATCAAATCCACATGTTGTTTCAAAAAATTCCTGAGAACATAAATGAGGAGGTAGGGTCTTTGGAAGAGAAGTTGCGAAGGATAGAGCAGACTATCCAACAATATAAAGAGAAAATTAAAGAGTTGGAGGAGCATTTCACACCCACTACTCCCCCAAAAGTCATAGTGCAATGAGAACATGAGGCAAAAAGAACTGTGGAGGACATCGGCCAAAGCATACAGATAGTCACTAAGCTTTTAGAAAAGAGAGCACAGTTGTGTACCCACCTCTTAGAGGATGGGAGCCTCCAAGAACTACAAGAGAAGAAAAATAAACTCCATGCAGCAATGGAGGAGGTGAAGCAGTGAAAACAAACAATGTCACTGCCAGAGAATATCAAGACGACCACCAAACTAAAAGATATGTAGTTGGAAGAGAAAGAAAAGAAGACAACAAGACAAGCGATTTTGGATCCCCTATAAAAAAGGGCGGAGAAATTGGTCATGGAAAGCTACACAACTAAGAAGAAAATTGAGAAGATCAGATCCGAGGGAGGAGATATGTTATAGTCTCACGGAGAAGGTGGTTACCTCTATGGCAAAAAAGAGCAGTCAAGCGCACCAGCAATTCTAGCAGATAACCGAAATGTATGACACACTACAACAGGAAGTATCATAAGCAGGCAGCAAGAAGTGACAGTTGTATAAGTTAGGTAGTGACTCGGGACGAGTCAAAATGTTATTTTTGGGGGCCTGCTGGGCACATTCCCATTTTGTGAAAAAGACACGATTTGGAGGAAAGACAGTTGCCAGAAAGGCATGCGAGGCATGCATGCAAGAAGATGGGAAAGAAATACAGTTGGCAGCAAGTCATGTGAGGCACACATGCAACAAGATGGGAAATAAATATAGCTGGCAGGAAAAGTAGTGGAAGAAAGGAAAACATGCATGCAAAAGAGGAAAGCACGCAAGGCCAGCATGCAGGAAGACCTAACTAGGTTATGGTTTTGGTAAGAGAATGTAATATCTAATGAGACAAAAATACAAATAAATAGACACCTATGAGGTCTAGAGAGGGTTCTATTTTTTCATGGAGTGTTACTCGTGTGACAAGGAGTAACTAGTCAATAACACTATTGTAATGCGATCCCATCTTGTAAATTGTGGAGCTATAAGGAGTCATAAGGGTAGATATTGAGGGTTAGATCATAGGCTGAGGATCCTGGTGTGATCTCGTTCACCTCATAGTATATCTTGACTCGACTAAGGACAAGTTGTAAAGTGTGTGGCGTTGTAGTTTTGGAACTACCATAATAAAAGAGCTTGAGAGACAGATCTTTGTGGACATAGCCCAGGAGGGGGAGAACCAGAGTAAAACCTATGTCATGTGATTGAATGTTTGTATCTCTTTTACTATCTATGAGTAGATGTTAGAATGATGTATGAATGAATTAATGGATCTAATTACATTACATGCATGAATGAGAATGACAGTATATTTATTTAATAATTATATAGAATTCACAACGTGCAATTCACAGATCCCCATTCAGTTCGATACTGCAGGCATTTGAGTATTGCAGTCACCCATTAAGACTATCTTGGGTGAGACTATGTAGTGCACTCTGTGCGTTCCACTGCCTTATGGTTTACTAGGAGGGTTGATAGTTTTATAGGCTTTAGTTTCCTTAAGTACTTCACCTTCTTCTATATCCCTTCCGGGATCTATTTACCCCTTATATATTACAATAATATGGGTAAATTAAGCTATCCTGAGCATCAAGAGATCCTCAGGATTGATTTACTATTATAAAGTTACAATATAAGAAACTCAATCATCTTCAAAACTGCCTTGCACCATAAATTCCTCACCCTCCAATAGCTTGCGCATCATCAAGATTTCCTTCGCTATCTCAGGTTTGACAATATTTAACCAATCCTGTAACAAAACCAAACAATTCCAATCGTATTTTAGGATCTATGTAATATAATTTCAACAATAACGCTAAGGGGTATATTATTCATTTTCTATCCTATTTGCTCCTAAATAACCGAAAAGTCAATCAAGATGATATCATGAAATGTGGGAAAAAGGAAGATATTTATACCTTTTTCATAACCTAACACTAGCATCATGGCTGAATTTTATCTTTCCTCTTCAATATCCATGTCGGCTTCCTTATCACTTGCTTCTACACCTTCTCCTTCTTGTCCACCCTCCTAGGGACTTCTTTCTCTCTGCGCTTATCTCTCACTTAATCTTTGACTGGCCAGTCTTTCCTATATTCTCATCTTCTGCAACTCTTCCATATGTATTTCCTCTACTTCTCTTGGTCCGAATTCTTTCCAAAACTTCTCAGGCTACTTTGCTTCTTTATTTATCTTACCATGCCACCACTTCTCAACTATGGAGGCTCTTTTCAAGGCTCACTCGTCTCTTGAGTCCATTTCTTACTATTTCCCCCGTTTGTCAAAGAACCCTATCCCCTCTCTTAGGCCATGAATCCACCCCAAAATCACCCTAAGCCATGCGAGGGTGTTTACGCTGCCATCTCAGTCATGGACATAGTCAGCATCCCCTCTTCCATCAAGAAAACCTTAATCCACAAGGGGATTTCTCTCAACAATCTTCCCCTTGCGTCTTTCCTGAAATATGCCTATGTGTGTGAAAAATATTGGTGATTCTCAGCTGAAAACTCAATAATGTATCCTTCTAATGTGGTATTGACCCAAAAATCAATCACTCACGTGACTGGATGATCCATTCGTTGAAGTGTTGTAATATGTTTTGTATCCCAAGTACAGGTCCTCTTGACTCGTTCTTGGAACTCTGGATATTCTTGGAGCATATCTATCTAGTGGAAAATTACTTATAGGAACTTAACCCAGAATATATCGTACTGGTCGCTTGATCTTTTTGAGGAAAAGAATGCCTCCCGAGTATCTTTCACATATTTTCTTCTCAGTTCTTCTTTTTTCCATATGAAGGTGTCGCAATTTCTCTCCCACCATTGGTGAATATTAGATATGTGAATCATCCTCCCTATAGGTTCTCTTTTAACGTAGGTCCTTTAATGCAGGTCCTGGCAACAAAACCATTTTGTTGGCACGGAATTGATTAGACCAAGGTCCTTCTCAGGCTACCAACAAAAGGTACTATGTAGTCTAGAGCGTTGGCATTTTCATCTCCTCCAAAGAGAATAAATCTCACCCTAAGTGCAACCAAGACAAAAGGATAGGGAAGGAAAAGGAGAATACTCGGGTGGATTCACATAACCTTCAAGATTCACCATGATATTATGCAGGACAGGCTAACTACATAACATATATGAGCTCATACACACAGGAACTGAAGCTACTTAGGTTGTGAAAAGAATTGATACACAGAAACATCATATGGAACTTATGAAGCCTAAAGAAGTACTGTAAAGATACAACGTATATGAATGATCACAAAATGACGCTTAATATTTCAAAATTTTGGATCCTTCTTTATATATTATCATAATATCTTATTAGATACAACCCCAAAGATATAAAGTAATGCTCTATTACCGACTTTTGGCTCTAGACTCATGTCATGGAGCTCTATTTACCCAAAACTGTATATACATATTACATTTATAGAACTAAAACCCAAGTTATCAATAATAGACAACAAGAAGAAGAACAACAACCTGAACATAACAACAAGGGAGAACCCTTTTACAATTGTATTCATCCCATATATATAAGTTGAGTAGTGTCTTTTGAATTTGGGCTTTCATGCTTTATTGTTCTGCTGCAACTGCTTTTTACTTTCTGGCGTTGCACTGTCCTTTTCCACAACTAATTTCTATTACTTTTCCTCCCTTTGTTGTCCAACTTATTATGTAGCTTGCGTAACTCGTGCTAAACCAAAAATGGGACTGTAGTCCTTCTTGCATAGCTTCTCATAAAAAAACGAAGGGCCTAACAACTTTTTCATTAGTTTACATCCAAGGGATCTGGTGGAAAACCTTGTCACAAGATTGTTGATGTCACTGATCCTGATGCCCCTATTATCATGCTTCACGCCATACTTGGACTTGATTTCATCCGAGATGGCCTTGGCTCTGGTCTTATCCTCCAAGTATTGTTCTAGATTTTCCCCATCTGTGGGTAGCCCCATGATTGTAGTAATAAGGACCACAGTGATAGTCACCAGCCTATCCATCCATAAAATCGTGTCGTGTACTCATGCAAGAATTTTCTTAACACATGTGTTAATATGATTTCCCCGCCCAAAATTTGGGACATCCAGTAAATTCATGATGCTTGTGTTGTAAGGCCCAATAATCCACTACGTCGATTCTAACAATGGCATGCCTGATGAACCTTCTCCCTTGCTTTCCAAGTAGTTTTGGGATGCTAGGTCTGGAAATTTGGTGACGTTTTCCATGTCGTGGTCAGATTACTTGATAGAAGTAACTACACCAACCATGTCATCATCGAAACGCACCCCTCTTAGAATCTTCGGTAGAACTAGGGTCCCTTCGACTTGTGGTTGTGACTCTCCGTGCACACTTCTTTCAACATGGCCCTTCTGTTTGGCTTGTGGGGATGAGCCCCCCACCTATGGTACACCCTCATGTATTGTTTCCTATCCTACCTCTAGTTTGTGGATCTATCATGCTAAACCCATGGCCTGCTCGACCTATCATGGCCCTGGTCCCCTCGAGGTGTCAGACTCAGTTCTCTCCATCTCCTCCTCTATCGTCCCAACGTCCTCTGTTGGGTTCTTCTCCTCCTATATTGTCATTGGTTTTTCTTCGTACTCAGGTGTGTGGATTGCATCCAAATCCACCACTAAGGGTGTTTCTTTCTCCCTTGTGTCTATCATGTGAGAAGTACTTCTCATGTTTCGGTCAATCCTACCCAGCTCTCCAAATCGTGGTGGTGACATTGCAACAAGATCTAGGGTGTAAATCTGCGAACTTGATAGATGCTTGGTCGAATTCTCGCTCTATCACTCTTTCAATAGGATCTGCATTATTCTCATTATCAATTGACACAATGCATTTCTTTCCCCCCTTTTTCTGACTTTATAGTGGGACGATGAAGTGACAACTGTTCCACACTAACATTTGTCCCCTTTTCACTTTTGGTAGTGTGTCCTGCATGTGGTACCATTGTAATTGTTAACTGTGGTCTTGTGCATCATGTTTTCAAAATTTTCCCTTTCCTTTGCTCCAATTTCTTTACCTCTGTGTGCAGAATTCCGTATGTTTTTCACAATTTCACCCACCGCTACCAGTTGGCACCTGAATTCCTCGGCCGTCATTTTCCAAATTGTTGCGTTTTCCAACCATTGGTCCTTTTTACAGAGAACTAGGATTTTTGAGAGCATGGGGTCATTGGCTTCGATACCCTTTGATTCTAGCACAATATTCTTATTTCTTCAAGCTGACTCAGTGACCCATGTGCACAGACTCTTTTATTTTTTGTTGCATTGATTTTCTCACCTACGCGCACAGATTGTTTTTTTTCCCCATTTTTACTGCGCGGTAATTTTCAAGTTGCGGCTGGTTTAATTTCCTTGTACATATTTAGTCGACTCCCATTGATCATGCACCTCAATTATGTTCCTTCCAAATCCTTCAACTGTACAACTCCTCCATATGTGACAGTCTTGACCTCATATGGTCCCAACCAATGCATTCTGAAATTTCTTGGATGCTGAAAAAACTTGTTGTCATACAATCGGACTAGGTCTCCTTCCTTGAAACTTTTTCTCTTGATATGTCGGTCATGCTAAGTTTTTTCCCTTTCTTTCTGTACTTCTTGGTGAAATCCTTCTAGAATCTTATCTTCTTCCATTCTCATCAGCTGACTTAACCTTTCTTGTACTACACCTCGATTTATCATGTTTGTAATTGTTGCGACATGTAGACTTAGTACCAAAAATTCTAATGGCACCATTTCTTCTTGTTCATACACCAATCTAAACGATGTCTTCCCTATTAGCTTCTTACATGTAGTTCTATATTCCCATAATACTGTTGGTATCTTTGAATGCCAATTGTCCCTATTGACATTACAAAACTTGGTTAGGGAATTCTCTAGGATCTTCTTGAAGGCTTTCACTGTTCCATTTGCCTGAGGGTGGTATGGCATACATTTCTGATGGTATACCTCGAATTCTTTAGCCAGAGCTCTGATAGTTTTGTTGATAAAGTGAGTTCCTTGGTCACTCATTAGAATCCTTTGGCATCCAAATCTAATAAGCACATTTTCAAACAGGAAGTGTGTTGTTGTCTCTACGCTGCAATATTTAAATGGTGTTGCCTCTACCCATATTGAGAGGTATTATGTCGCAGTGATCATGTATTGTGCACCTGATCTTATTTCAGGTGGGTAATTGGCCCAACAAAATCGATATCCCATTTTTCAAACACTTGTAGCGTTACTGGTGGATGTAAGGGAATCTCACCCATTTGTTTGTTTTCCAACCCTATGACAAACATTTCATTGTTGACAGTATTCATTTGCATCTTGATTATTATTTGGCCACCATAATCCTATGTGCAGTACCTTCTGCGCGGTATCTTTTCCTTCATAGTGTCCTCCCGATATTCCTTCATGGGCTTTTGCTAATATCCTAGTCCTTTCATGTTCTAGAGCCCACCTCCTCAATATGTTATCTTCCCCCATTTTATATAAGTCACCTGTGATCAAATGGTATTCGGATGCTCAAAAAACCAGATTCTTCCTCTGCATGGTGTTAAATTCCTATGGCGTAGTCAATGTACTTAAATGCTCAATAATTTCAACAAAATAATCATCCACGACCTAGACTAAAAATAGTTGTGCGTCAAGGAAGGTATCCTCTAAATTTGTAGGATCCTTGCCATTAGTGACCCTTGATAAGTGATCAGGTTCTGCATTCATCTTCCTTGGCTTAACTATGACTTCAAAGTCAAATTCTTGAAACAACAGTAACCATCGACATATTATACCCCCCAACACTGGCTTGTTGACTAGGTACTTAAGGTATGAATGATCTGTGAACATATTAAAATGTTTTCCAAGTAGGTAATGCCTAAAATTTTGAAGAGAATACACCATTTCCATACCTTCTCGCTCTGTAGTGTTGTAGTTTTGCTCGGAGTCAGACAATTTTCTGCTTGCAATTTCTATGGGATGGTCCAACTCCCCTACTTTTAGTTGTGCTAGCATAATGCCCAAGGCTATGGCTAATGAATCCACATGCACAAGGAATGTCTTCTCCCAATCTGGAAATACTAAGATGGGTGTTGTGACCATATTCTCTTTTAGGGTGTCCAATCCTTGCTGACAACTCTCATTCCACTAGAATTTAGTATCCTTCTTAAGCAATTTCTCCATCGGCATAGTGATCAGTGCATACCCCTTGATAAAAATTTTGTAATATCCTGTATGTCCCAGTGTGGCCCGCAGTTGGTGAAATGATTTTGGTGGTGGTAAGTTCACAATGACTGCAATATTTGCACAATCCATGATCCATCCTTGTCTGCATACTATGTGACCCAATAGAATTTCGAAGGGTGTTACAAATACACATTTATAAATGTTCAAGGATATTTGTCATTGCTTGTATCTTTCTAACATCAACCTCAACACCTCGACATGATCCTTCGGTAGGTTGTACACTGTCCAATAATCCAAATATACCTCTAGAAACTGATGGATGAATTCTTTGAAGGCAACAATGACTACTCTGGAGAAAATTGTTGGTGCATTTTTCAGTCCAAAAGGCATGAAAGTGTACTGGTAGGATCCCCATTGTGTTGCAAAGGTAGTATTGTATCGATCTTCTGGTGCTATATTGGTTTGGTGATAGCCTGAGAATCCATCAGTGAA
This sequence comes from Picea glauca, assembly GCA_000966675.3. Classification (NCBI taxonomy): domain Eukaryota; kingdom Viridiplantae; phylum Streptophyta; class Pinopsida; order Pinales; family Pinaceae; genus Picea; species Picea glauca. The sequence continues at coordinate 71,140 of JZKD02S1577241.1, forward strand.
TGAGTATGCTTCCTGGCCTCCCACATTTTCTAGGACCTCATCTATAAATGGTGTAGGGAAGGGGTCATGTAGGAAGGAATAATTGAGATTTATCAGATCTACACAGATTCTTATGACTCCTCTATTTTTCTCCTAAACTACCATGGGGATTATCCATTATGATTCTTCTTATGGTTCTATGATCCTTGCTTCCAGCGTTCTGTCTATTTCTTCTCTTCCTTTATTCTTGCATATGGGGTTCAATATGTAAGGCCTCTGTCTAATAGGTCTTGCCTCCAGTTTGAGAGGGATATTCATCTCTCCAATTTCTCTTGCAATACCCTTCATTTATGTGAAGGTAATTGGGAACAGGTCATTGTACTCATACAATAATTATGTTATCATGTCTACTATTTTCTTGTCCCAATAGTCTCCAATGTTGGCCATTTTGGGATTCTCAATTGTCCCAATGTTGAATTTCTTCACCTTGATTGGTGCAACAATTACTTATGATTCTAGAGGTGGACCTTCCTCTTCTCTTTCACCTCCATCTTTCTCAATATGAATATCGTGTAGATCGTCTTCATCTGGTACTTCTTCCTGCACATGGTAGCATTAAAGAAATTATTTCCCTGTCTATCTTTTTTGTTGTTTTTCTTCTTTTATGAGTTAAACTTATGGTTCCTTAATGAATATCACACCTCTTATTTGTTTAAGGGTTGTGTCTATCTTGGGGTTCTCATGCTCAAATGAGAAAGTGATTGTAAAGTTATGTTGTAGTATTGGCCATGTCGTAGTTCCTCTATGTAGTTCCTGGTCTGTATACCAGTTTGTTGGGATTCCCTCTAATGTGTGTATGCAATGATGAGGCCATTCCTCTGGGGGGTTCATTTTCCACAACGCTCTACAATTCTCCAAGTGTTCTATTGGTTCCCCCTGTCCATCCTATTTCTGATGTTGGTTGCTTCTTTGTTCTGCGCCAAACCTAATGTGCAATAATTGCTTACATTGGTACTAGTATGTGATTGTTTCTTTGTCTGTGCCCCACCATATTGCAAGTGTAGCATTAAGTGCGATGTCAAGAGCTAAAAATCTCTGATTTTCTGATACTTCATCCTCACATATTGTTAGGAATTATTCCAAGTCATTGATTCCATGGAAACTTGGAGGTTTTCTTACTTTTTTCCCAACCCACCTTACTGCGCAGTCTATTTGTACGCATCTTCTAGTTGAGACCTCATGTAGGTGTTGCTTCCAATTCTCCATACCAATGTATGAGTTGGAAGAACATGATGTGATACTTCTCCATCTAAGTAAACCATCGACAATTAGATTAATGTAATCTTCGGTGCACACGGTGGTCTAGTACAACTGGTTAATTTCTTCCAGATCTAGACATGTTGGTTCGACAAATATTTCATCTTTTGATGAATATAGGGGAACGATCACCTTGTATTCACTTGACTCAAATGTCATCTTCCTAGCCTTTAGGTTGATTATCGCCTGATTTTAAAACGCCCAATCCAATCACAGTAATGTTAGATGTGGTGTTGTGTCATCCATGATTTTGATCACTTCGAAGTCTTCCTAAGTGTGCACTACGTCCAGATCTATTGTCACTCATTTTAGCCTCCCTAGTGGTAGAACTCTATGTTGGTTTCCTAACTTCAGTTGGACTGGTGAGTAGCCTAAGGTAGTTTCTCCCATGCATTGCCATGTCTTTTTGGGTAATACATTCACTTCATATTCGAGATCTAATATGACATCGCCCATGTTAACATATCCAATGTTGGCATTCAATCTAAACTCTCTGTTGGTTCTCCTTCTGGAATGGAGGTGTTTGACTATCCTTTGTTCTAAATTTCCCTCAGATTTTTTGGTACATTTATCTAACAGATTCTATAATATTATAATAGATGATGGATCCTTAAGTAATTGAATACAGGATTGTAGGAAATTTTTAATACAACTTACTTGGTTTCAAGGGTGGACTTAACTGGTATGGTCCAATGCTAGCGATATGTCATACATTGGTACATCTTGGGTAGGTTGCGCGGTAGATGTAGATGCAAATTTTTTCTTGAGAAATTATTGCCTGACCTCCTTAAAGGTCTCCTTCTCCTTTTCTGCATCAAATCGCTTGGGTGGCTCAGTATTTTTTTTAATCCACTGGTGTTGTACTGGTTCCTGTTTAGCCACATCATCTCCTATTTTAGCACCTTCGCATGTCACTATGTTTATGTCCCTGCCATATTCTCTAGCTTCTGTAAAGATCCACTATACATTTCTCTTGTATCTTCCCTAACAGTGTTGTGAAATCCTCTTTGTTGTGATAGAGGGAATTATCTTATATAGTTCCCTGGTTATTGGAAGTTATGGCACACTACTGGACCTCTTCCACAACCAAAGCCTCCTCTGCCTCGTCCTCCTCCTCTGTACCTAGTGTGATCTCCACGCGGTGTATTGTATTGAGGTACCTGATTATACTGTGCAGGGTTATACTTGGGCTGCACAACATTATATTCTGGTTGCACATTGTTATACTGTTGTGGCATAGTATTATACTGAGATGGTGCTTGATTAAATTGAGGTGTAACTTTCCCTGTCATCATTTCATCTTGCACCCTATATTTTTTTTATTCCCTTTCCCTCATTAGATCCATGGTTCTGCAATCTTTGTCATCATTCCCTACTGACTTTCCAAAAGTGTAGTATGCATTCTTTGGTACTGTTTGGTAGTAATGCATCATAGGACAATGATATGGATCATGCATCTTGCAAATTTCAAACTAGGGTCCTCCTATTGGCAATGGATTTGGAATTCCTATTGCCATATACTGCATGAATGTTGGAAATTCGTTCTTATGGTGCCCTCTTTTTCTACATGTGGTACACCACACAACTTCGAGCTTGTCCTTGACCTTATTCTGATTGAGTTGAAAGGTAAGATTCTTCAGATCCTCCTTCAACTTCTCTATAGATGGATCTATCTTGTGGTATTGATTCTCCTCCATTTGCAATGTTGCCTGCAATGCCTCTTCTTGAGATTGGAATTTATGTTTTCTGAGTGGGTATTTCAGGTGTGGTAACAAATAATTCACAAACAGATGCCTATGCTACATGCCAGTCATGGCATACCTCAATTTCCCTTTCAGACGTTTAAATCGATGGTCAATTTACCAGACAGATTCTCCTAGTTTCCGTTGAATTTGTATCATCTTGTTCATGTATTGATCCTATGATCTTGGCTTCTGGATATCATTAATCAATAATTTCTTGATGTTTGTCAATGCCCTTATCATCCCAGGTGCATTTTTTACATCTAGACTCATGTACTAGTCTAGTGCACGGTCTCTTAGCATGATAGGTAGCTACACAAGTTTAGTTTCTTCATCAATGATATGTTTTTATTCCCAAATCTTTGCACTAATAAATGGGTGTTTCTCAGGGTCTTATGTTGCCTCTCCTTGAAATTATGGTAACTGAATGGTGGGATTATGTCCTGCCATTTTGAATGTTGAATGAATACCCCCATGTGGTGTAGATACTTGAATAATGCTTCTTGAAATGGATCCCCCATTTGTTTTTCCTTGTGTATATGTACTTTATGTTGTCTTCATTCTCCTGAAATTTGGTTGTCTAAATGGTGGTGTTCTTCTTGGTGTGTTAATCACACATGGGTTTATGGGTTCCACACTAACATTAATATGGCTAGGATTACTACCTTATATTCCCTCTCTTGGACCTCTCATCTTCCTCTCTTATGTTGTGCGCATGATTTCCTCAATATTCTCCATAGCCTTGAAGATCCTCTACCTCCTCTTCATCACTTTCCAAGCCTTCCCTCATGACTACGACTCTTTTCTTGGTGTTCACCTTGTATTGGTAGGGTACTCCACTGTGCATCCTTTCAGCTGTCTCCATGATCCACTTGATCTGGTCATCGTCCATCATGATTGGGTCCAAGGCTTCCTCCTTCTTTCCCTTGTCCCCTTCTCCTTCCAATTCTCTTTTTTCTGTCAGTGCTTCCCCCCTTCCCCCATGCACACAAGGAAGTTTAGTTGTCTGATTCCATTGTCATTACACCTTTTTTATAGAGAAATATATTAATAAAAGTATACAACGATATAATATACCTTCCTCAAGGGTCGTTTATAAACTCTTACTCTTCTTCCCTGTACAACTTCGTGGTATCTACCGCAAATTATGTTATAAATCCTGCTACAATATTGTCGAGCCAAAAATCTACTACGTGTGTAAATTTGTTATTCACGTGTTGTAACTACACGATCTAAACTGAGTTCCACTCTAACTTTTGGATCTGATTTTTTGCGTGGTTGTATTTCAACCTCAATATCCACTCTTGCAATAAGTGTGGAAAATCACAGAAAAATGCTTCATGCAAATCAGTAAACACATACTTCTCAAGATATTTGTGTGGTGTTACTCTAGGGTTTTTGTTATCTTGTTGCACAAACTCTAGCTCCTTTGTTTTCAAACATCTCTCTATTTCCTCTTTCATGGGTCTCTAGGGTATAAACATTCCTTTCTATATTTTCATTCTTTTTGACACATCGGTCCCAGATCTTACATTCTTTGAACAATTTTTCAACAGATCAAGCATTCTTTTACCAGATCTTCAATAGATCAAACATTATTTTGACAGATCTTCAACAAATATCATCCACTCAATCCTATGTTGTTCCAACTGGAAACATAACCATTTGTTGGTTTCTTATCATAGTTATACCTTTAACATGATTTGACCTAGGTTCAGGTCTATTGGGGATCAAACAAAGCCTCTAAAACTATCGTCCCTCCTGGTAAACCAGAAGGCAGTGCAACGCATAGAGTGCACTGTGAAGTCTCACCTAAGATAGTCTTAATGGGTGACTACAATACTCAAGTGCTTACATTCCAGGACTGAATGGGGATCTGTGAATTGTGTGCTATGAATTCTATCTAATTATTAAAGAAATATATTGTCATTATCATTCATGCATGTAATGTAATTAGATCCATTAATTCATTCATACATCATTCTAACATCTACTCATATATAGTAAAAGAGATACAAACATTCAATCACATGACACAGTTTTTACCGTGGTTCACCACCTCCCGGGCTACATCCATAGAGATCTGTCTCTCAAGCTCTTTTATTATGGTAGTTCCAAAACTACAGCGCCACACACTTTACAACTCGTCCTTAGTCAGTTTGATATCTATTACGAGGCAGACTAGATCACACCAGGCACCTCAACCTATGATATAACCCTTAATATCTACCCTTCTGACTCCCTATATATCCACATCTTACAAGAAGGGATCACATTACAATAGTGTTACAAACTAGTTACTCCTTCTCACACGAGTAACACTCCATGAAAAAACAGAACCCTGTCTAGACCTCCTAGGTGTCTATTTATGTGTATTTTTGGCTCATCATCCATTACATTCTCTTACCAAAACCCTAACCTAGTTATGTATTCTTGCATGATGGCCTTGCATTCTTTCCTCCTCTACATGTGTGTTTTCCATTCGTCCACTTCTTTTCCTGCCAGTTGTCTTTCTTTCCCATCTTCTTGCATTCGTGCCTCACATGGCTTTTTGCCAACTGTATTTATTTCCCATATTATTGCATGCATGCCTCGCATGCCTTTCTGCCAAATTTCTTTCCTCCGCGTCGTTCCCTTTCCCCAAAATGGGTTTGTGCCCAACAGTGGTGTGTTTTCACCTTTTTCCTCTTCTTCCACCAAATCCTTTGGATTCCCATGGCTATTGTCAGGTGCAACCTCTAGTCATAGATCCAAATTTGAAGGGAAAATAAAAGGGATTACATATATTAGGTTTTCAGTTGACCCTTTCCTCTTCAAGAAATAAAATTTGTCAGTAGCTATAACCTCTTCAACCACCAATCTTGTACCCGTAACTAGTGATGTGGTTCCATGTAGTTTTGAAGTAGGTGGTAAAGTGGTACATTGAATGTTTTCAGATGTGATATGGGATGTTGATCAAGATTCCTATTTTCTTAGTTGAAACTTGTCCATTCCCCTCACTAGTCCAACTCACGAATTCCCACTTCACCAATCCCACTTGTGTCATCATGGCCAATACTCAATACATTTCCCTCTCTTCTAGTTTTCTAATGATTTCTATTAATCCACAACACAATTAAATGCTTTGTAATCATATTACATGAAATCTTATCATAGTTACATTTATGGGTGAAAACAAGGAAACACAAAATTATTAAATTGTTTTTACTCCATTTCCCAAGGATAAAGCACTAATCTACTTGAATACACTATATAACACCTATTACATATCATAAATATTTAATTTTTAAATCTAATTTTATATCAAGGGTTTATAAACATTGATTTAGCAATCTCATATAGGGAAATATGTTGGCATGTTTTACAGGCAGTGTATGCTTGTCATTGATGGAAAGTACAACAACGATGTTGTCTTGAGTACAGGAGCATGATCAACAGCGTAGTGATAATGGGGGGGAGGAGCAACAATGATCGTTGGATCAACAATTCATAATTCTTGATGGCTGTCAGATCTCAATGTAGACAAGAGGAGCATGCAGATATGGAGGATAGATCTCGGGCATTAGATCCGAGCGTAGGGTCCAACCACCCTTGGATCTAGGAGAGTCTGCACATTCTTTAAAGTGCTAGGAGAAGTGGGCTTACAAAATCCCGAAAGCAGGAGGACCATCCATCTTCGGGAAGGACACGTGGACATGCATATGTGGAGGATAGATTTTGGGCGTTAGATCCAAGCGCAGGGTCAACCCATCATTGGATCCAGGAGAGCCTGCACATTCTTTAAAGTGCTAGGAGAAGCGGGCTTACAAAATCCCAAAAGCAGGAGGACCATCCATCTTTGGGAAGGACACGTGGACACAGATCACGATTTCACTGATTGGAAAGTCAAAGGTATGAAATGCTCCAGCCTTTCACCTCCTGAAATCATGATATGCGAAATCGCAAAATGATCTGAGCCGTCAGATCAAGGTTTGATCTAGACCATTGATCCCACTCCATTTCGGAGTTTCACGGATCGAGAGTTGGAGATGTCAAAGACTATTAACCATAAGAATCCCAAAATCACAATATGCAAAATCGTGAAATGATTTGAGCTGTCAGAACAAGGTTTGATCTAGACCGTTGATCCCACTCCATTTTGGAGTTTTGTGGATCAAGAGTTGGAGATGTCAAAGAATATTAACCACAGGAATCCCGAAATCGCGATATGTGATATTGCGATTTAATCGCAGCCGTCAGATCAAGATGTGATCTATACCATTGATCCGACTCCATTTCGGAGTTTTGCGGATCGAAACTTTGAAGTGACAAGAACACTCAACATCAAGAATGTTGAAATCACAAAATGCGAAATCGTGAAATGATTTGAGCCGTCAGATCAAGTGTTGATCGGGACCGTTGATCCCACGCCATTTTGGGGTTTCGGGGATTACAACTTGGAGAGTCGAGATGCCTCATCTCCAGATTCATGAAATGCAAAATCGCGAAAGTGATTTGTGCATAAGGCTGTGATCACAACCCTTGGTCACATCAGCGAGAGATGGAGGAAAGAGTTAGAGCAACCAAGCTCCTTTTTGGGGATCGCGACTGGGAATGTCGATACACATGGTCACACGAATGTCGAATTGTTGAATGTTGAAATGCGGAAATGAATGCAAGATCCCATGGAATCAATCCAATGGTGCAAGTGAATTTGAACAAGATCGAAGGGCTATTGTAGCACGACACAGTGTAACTGCCAGAAACCACTGATGATTTCTGCCAGAGGACTCGAAGACACTTTGGGGGTGATTGACAGAGGAGGTGAAGAGTCTATGGGAATATTCAAGAGGGATGAAGATGTTCGTGGAGGTGATTGACAGCTGGATGAGCATTGAGGCCTGTAACTAGAACAAAGAAGGTGAGCTCGACTTTCACAGAGAAGATGAAGATTCTTAAACTGCCAGAGAGGCTGAGGAATCTTAGTATAACATACAATGATGTTGAATGAGTGGTAAAATACTAGAGAAGATGAAGAGTCACGATGATGATTAGACAGAGCACTCGAGTTGTGGAGGAATTTGGCGCAGAGTGAGCATGCAGAGGCATTACGAATATTGCATGCACAAAGACAATAGAGACTATAAGAATGTTGAACAAAGAAGAGATAAGTGTTGTCACTGTGTAGGAGAATTCAGGTGTGTACAAGGAGGCAGAGTGTAGGAGTAGAAATGCACAGTCGAGGAATGGTGCATTGAAGGGATATGGAACATAGAGCATAAAAGGAAGAAGAACAGAAAGTGCTAGAGGTGTGCAGAAGACACTAATGCAGACAGGGCAGAGCAGTGTAACAGAACAACAACAAGGCTGGTAACCCATTGAATAATTTTATATCACTGTAATATGTTTTAGTAACAAAGAATTTATAATTCAGGGTGGTTGGGAGGTGCTAGGGAGGACTGGTGTCCTCGGAGTTTCAAGTGGGTGCTTGAACACATGGAGTTGGTGCTTCCTTCTAGTTGGTGCTAGAGAAATCAGGGAGTTGGTGCTTCCTTCTAGTGGGTGCTAGAGAAAACAGAGAGTTGGTGCTCTCAGCAAGTAGCAGCTTGCAAAACTGAGGTTGTAGCCTCATTATGATTTGGTTCTCATATGTATGATAATGTAAAGAATGTAACTATTACTTATCATATAAAGAAAAAAGAGGTTTTTACCCTGTATGGGTTTCCTTAGGAAATATCTGTCTCTGTGTTTCTCATATATGTGACTAATGTTGAATGTGTCAACGTTTATTTCCCTACATGATTTTCATCATCATTGAGTGCCTTGCAAAGTTTTTAAAAGAAGCATAATTGTTTAAGCACGGTAACAAATTATTCACCCCCCCTCTCAGTTGTCCAACAATTGGTATCAGAGCCGGCCCCTTTTATCTAAGGGTAGATCCTAGAGCTTAAACATGTCAAGCCATGAAGGAAATTCAACCAATAAGG
>JZKD02S1577241.1:85231-107490 GCA_000966675.3 Picea glauca
GAAGATATCAGGATGCACCTAAACAGAGTCATTTGCAAGCTTTCAAAAGGATATTCAGGTATTTGAAAGAAACAATGACTTATGGTCTGTGGTATCCCAGAAATCAAAATCTTCAATTGATTGCTTATTCAGATGCAGATTGGACAAACTATGTTGATGAGAGAAAAAGCACCAGTGGAGGAGCATTCTTCCTGGGTGAATCCTTAGTAGCCTGGCTTAGTAAAAAGAAAGGTTCCATTTCTTTATCAACCACAGAGGTAGAGTACATTGTTGTTGCTACCTGTTGCACTCAGGTATTATGGATGATTTAGACACTTGCAGACTTAGAGGTAAAATACACTGCACCGATCCCAATTCATTGTGATAACACTAGTGCCATCAGTGTGTCTAAAAATCCTGTATTCCACTCCAATACCAAGCATATTCCCATAAAATATCATTTTCTTACAGAGAAGGTAACCAATCAGACTGTTCAGGTCCATTACATTCCCACTACAGAACAAATTGCAGACATCTTTACTAAACCCCTAGCCAAGACACCTTTTGAATATCTCAGACAGGAGCTAGGTGTCATTTTGTCTCACACCTAAAAGAGTACATATTGTTAGGGGGAGTTTTGTATTGTTTGAATATCTAATGCCTCCTAAAATCACTGCAACAGCTCAGGGGGAGCATGTCTCTTCTTTGACATTGATGTCAAAGGGGGAAAAAAGAATTCGGGTGCCTTAGTTGCCATCAATGAAAAAGGGGGAGATTGTTGGCATGTTTTATAGGAAGCATATGATTTTCATTGATGGAAAGTACAACAAAGATGATGGCTTGAGTATAGGAGCATGATCAACAACACAGTGATAATGGGGAGGAGCAACAACAATGATCGTTGGATCAACAATTCATAATTCCTGATGGCTGTCAGATCTCAATGTAGATAAGAGGAGCACGCAGATATGGAGGATATATATTGGGTGTTAGATCCGAGCACAAGGTCTGACCACCGTTGGATCCAGGACAACCTGCACGTTCTTTAAAGTGCTATGAGAAGCAGGCTTAAAAAATCTCGAAAGCAGGAGGACCGTCCATCTTTGGGAGGGACACGTGGACGTGCAGATATGGAGGATAGATCTCGGGCATTAAATCCGAGCGTAGGGTCTGACCACCATTGGATCCAAGAGAGCCTACACATTCTTTAAAGTGCTAGGAGAAGCGAGCTTACAAAATCTTGAAAGCAGGAGGACTGTCCATCTTCGGGAAGGACACGTGGACACAGATCATCATTTCGTTGACTAGAAAGTCAAAGGTATGAAATGCTCCAGCCTTTCACCTCCTGAAATTGCAATATGCAAAATCATGAAATGATCTGAGCCATCAGATAAAGGTTTGATCTGGACCATTGATCCCACTCCATTTCAGAGTTTCATAGATCGAGAGTTGGAGATGTCAAAGACTATTAACCACAAGAATCCCAAAATAGCGATATGTGAAATCGTGAAATGATCTGAGTCGTCAGATCAAGGTTTGATCTGGATCGTTGATCCCACTTCATTTCAGAGTTTCGTGAATCGAGAGTTGGAGATATCAAAGAATATTAACCACAGGAATCCCTAAATCATGATATGTGAAATTGTGATTTAATCGTAGCCGTCAGATCAAGATATGATCTAGACCGTTGATCCAACCCCATTTCAGAGTTTTGCGGATCGAAACTTTGAAGTGACATGAACACTGAACATCAAGAATGCCAAAATCGCAAAATGATCTGAGCCGTCAGATCAAGTGTTGATCGGGACTGTTGATCCCATGCCATTTTGGGGTTTCGGGGATCGCAACTTGGAGAGTCTAGATGCCTCTTCTCCAGATTCATGAAATGAGAAATCACGAAAGTGCTTTATGCATAAGGCTATGATCACAACCCTTGGTCACATCAATGAGAGATGGAGGAAAGAGCTAGAGCAACCAAGCTCCTTTTCGGGGATCGCGACAGGGAATGTCGAGACACATGGTCACATGAATGCCGAATTGTCGAATGCCGAAATGATGAAATGAATTCAAGATCCCATGGAATCAATCCAACGGTGTAGGTGAATTTGAAAAAGATCGGAGGGCTACTGTAGCACGACACAGTGTAACTGCCAAAAACCACTGATGGTTTCTACCAGAGGACTCGAAGACACTTTGTGGGTGATTGACAGAGGAGGTGAAGATTCTCTAGGAATCTTCAAGAGGGATGAAGATGTTCGTGGAGGATATTGATAGCTGGATGAGAATTGAGGCCTGTAACTGGAACATAGAAGGTGAGCTCGACTATCACAGAGAAGACGAAGAGTCTCAAACTGCCAGAGAGGCTGAGGAATATCATTATAACATACAGTGATGTTGAACTAGTGGTAAACGACTAGAGAAGTTGAAGAGTCACGATGATGATTAGATAGAGCACTCAAGTTGTGGAGGAATTTGGCACAGAGTGAGCATGTAGAGGCATTGTGAATATTGCATGCACAAAGACAACAGAGAATATAAGAATGTTGAACAAAGAAGAGATAAGTGTTGTCATTGTGTAGGAGAATTCAAGTGTGTACAAGGAGGCAAAGCGCAGGAGAAGAAATGCACAGTTGAGGAATGGTGCATTGAAGGGATATGGTGCATAGAGAATAAAAGGAAGAAGAACAAAAAGTGCTAGAGGTGTGCAGAAGACACTGATGCAGATAGGGCAGAGCAGTGTAACAGGACAACAACAAGGCTGGTAAGCCATTGAATAATTTTATATCGCTATAATAAGTTTTAGTAACAAAGAATTTATAATTCAGGGTGGTTGGGAGGTGCTAAGGAGGACTGGTGTCCTCGAAGGTTCAAGTGGGTGCTTGAACACAGGGAGTTGGTGCTTCCTTCTAGTTGGTGCTAGATAAATCAGGGATTCGGTGCTTCCTTCTAGTGGGTGCTAGAGAAAATAGAGAGTTGGTTCTCTCAGCAAGTAGTAGCTTGCAAAACTAAGGTTGTAGCCTCATTATGAGTTGGTGCTCATATGTATGATAATGTAAAGAATGTAACTATTACTTATCATATAAAGAAAAAAGAGGTTTTTACCCTATATGCTTTTCCTCAGGAAATATATGTCTCTGTGTTTCTCATATATGTGATTGATGTTGAATGTGTCAACGTTTATTTCCTTGCATGATTGTCATCATCATTGAGTGCCTTGTAAAGTTTTTAAAAGAAGCATAATGTTATAAGCATGGTAACAACTGATTCACCCCCACTCTCAGTTGTCCAACAAAATCCCCCTTTTTTTGGAGGAGAGTTGGCTTGAAGTGAGAGAAGTAACCACTAAGACGATAGTGTGTGGAACTTCTAAGTTCCCCTAGGGTTTTTAATTGTATGTTCTGGAATTATCTTTTGTACAATCGTAGAGGTAAAAAATTGGCATTGTTTTCAAGGATAAAGTCCCTTCCTGGATTTAGTAGACATGGCTACAATGATGTGATGAGATGGTTTGGATTGAAGGACTATATTTCTCATACAAAAACTCCATTGGTATGAAAATGTATGAATGTGATATATTTGTCAAATTCATATCAACTTTTCACTTTGAAGATGGGAAGTGAAATTGTATGACTCCATTCATATAAAATTGCATGCTCCCTTAAATTTTTCAATCATTCCTAGATATATAAATACGTTCCCTCCTCCAAGATGGGATGAGAATATTCTAAGGTTATATGGAGACACTCATCTAGATTCCCAACATGTTTCATCTCTTACAGATTTTATTTTAGATTATAATGTGGTCCATGATGATATTAGGATGATAATGTTTGCACATACTTTGAAAGAAGATGCAAAGGATTGGTTTTAGGGTTTTGGAAAAGTGAAAATAACTTCATTTGTAAGGTTCATCAAATATTTTTGAAAGGATTGGGATGATAGTGTTGTGACTAGCATTACAACCCCTCCATTTTACATATTATTTGAATACTTTCCTAAAATAGAGCCTCCTTATTTTTTTTAAACCTAAAGAAAATTCTTGTAAGTCCCTTTGATCAAACAAAAGTTTCTCTTGGTAACTCATGATTCTCTTGAAAAAATTGAGAAATTATTCAAAGTGGAAGTTTCTCCTTTCAACTCTTCCGAGCTACTCGGAGGAGTTCCCTTCAACTCTTCCATGTTGCTCAGAGGAGTTCATGCTAATTGCTTCGATAAAGAAAAGAAATTTTGGAAACGTTGTTTTAAGAACCTCCAAGTTGCTCAGAGTATTTGTTAAGAAATCCTCTGAGCACACCTACTGCATTTAATGCTACTTAATAAAATTTAAGATATATAAAGTCAAACGGGGTTTGAGATATTATCATTATACCAATTTCTCTTGACTTGACACCATAGAGCTAGGATAAACACCATTTGAGAAAATTGTACGTCCCATGCCTCTACACGTGGAAACAATCAACCGGTAAGTTAGTTTCCCCCTTCTATTCGCTTTGCTTAAAAAATAGGGTTAAGGTGTTTTTCCCCTCTTCCTCTTGCACAATTTTGACCCTAATCCCCCTCTATTCCCTTGGATTGTTTCCCTCTGCCACTTCACCATTTTTCAGACTCTATACCCTCATCAATGAACCAACCCCTTCAATGGTTGTGGATTAAAACAAGTGAATTCCCTTTGTAAATTGACCATTCTCCTCAACCCTAGCTTCGAGTTTGACTACTTCAGAACCCCCCCACCGTTTTCATATATGGCACAAAATGTTGACCTAAATAGACCCTAAGCCCATGACTTGTTCCTCTAAACTAGTCGAATGGTTCCTTACCGTGCTGCATGTTCGCAAAATTTGTCACGAAAACTGTTTTAGTAACTCTCCAAGAATATCATAGAATTTACTATTAACTTCTCTGATATGATCGAGAGAGTTATTATTAACTCTTTCAATTTGTTCGGAGGAGTTACTAGTAATTCCTTCGAGAAGATTGTGGGAGTTCTTTTTTAAACATCCAAACACCCTCCAAGACTAATAAAGACTCTTTTGAGTACTACTCGGAGGAGTTAATACTAAATCCTTAAAACTTCTTGGAGGAGTTAATATAAACTCCTATGAACTTCTCGGAGGATTTACTATTAACTCCTCCAAACTGCTCAGAGGAGTTAATATAACTCCTTCGACTTTCATTTAAAAATTTTCATTTTTCTCAAAGAATTTCCCAAGTCTTTCACAATCTCAGTAGGAAATTGATTGTTATATACAAAGAAAAACATGTCTTGAATAGTTATTTATGAATTCTTTATAATGACATGCTACAAATTTCTCATTGTATGTAGGCTCATACATGTCACCACGAAAGAAAGCAACAATGAAGCCAGTGGGAGATGAATCATTTGACATCTCTCAACACATATCAGATTCAAAAAGTATAAGGACTGTATACGAAGATACATCAGGAATTATGGACAAAGATGGAGAGAATTTGAAATGGAGGGAAGTCTATTATATGTTCAAGAAATCAATTTTCTATAGAAGCAGAAAACCAAGGTGAACTCCAGGCATTTAAAAATATCAAAAAATCAAGAATTTTTTGGGAAGTACCACATCTAGCACTATTCCCTTGTGCAAATTCTATCTCATAGAATTTGAAGAAAACAGACGTAGATAGAAGGTATATATTTAATGCAAGGAAGGATTCAATAGCTTCATTCATGGACAATGATTTATCCAAGTGTTATCACCTAAAGGTCAGAAACAATAGTTTAGATGGTCATCTCCTTAGTGAGTTGGAGCTCACCCCAAAGGATTTGTTCCCCACTTGGTATAAATAAGATAAGAAATTCAAATATCGGGTCAAATTTTGATATCCCACTACAAATCTAAGAATACCATACTAGTATATGGTAGCTATGCTGTGCAAGTTGTATGGGGAACCAGATGCAACACAATTTCATTTTTCATATTTTCCATTAATTTATTTTTGTGTAGATGTAGGTGCCTCATTCAACAGGGAAGACATGTTGTTTGAGAATATTAAAAGTGTAATTTCAGTTGTTACACAAGAAGAACCGAGAAATTTCCTCAGTTTCCATATGGCTTCATATATTTTAGACATAATGTGCATAGCTCAAAAATACCCAAACATGGGATGGATTT
The DNA here is from genome assembly GCA_000966675.3 of Picea glauca. NCBI lineage: Eukaryota > Viridiplantae > Streptophyta > Pinopsida > Pinales > Pinaceae > Picea > Picea glauca. Next base: position 91,354 of record JZKD02S1577241.1, read on the forward strand.
GGTTTCCTGCTAATGTTGTTATCCATATTTACTGCAAAGTACTATGGGAGCACAAATACCAAACATATTATCAAAGGATTTGTGAACACTTTTTTGCACCACTGTATGAGTTCATTTTTTGCACCTCCCCACCTTGTATGACTGATAAGGCCATAGAAGTTATAAGGAATATCGAGGATTGGTATCTAATGGAGCATGGTACATATATTAGAATATATGGTGTAATGAAACCACCTCACTTTCTCCCTAGGTTCGTTCCAAATAAACTTGTGCTACAGGAAGTAGCATATAAGACAATCATACATGGGGTTGGAGGAATGTTTAATAGATCAAATAAATCCATCTGGCCTCCATTGCCTCTTTACATTGAAAACTACTTCTTTAAAAAAACCAAACATGCCCAGACATAAGTAGACATCTTTCTCTCCTACCATTTTGGAGAGGAAAGGTTCAGGAGACACAATCCCAAGAACATTGTCAAAGAGAATCTTCATAGCATGAGACTCCCTTATGAATACACCACTGAGTTCTAGGAAGAAGAAGGAGTACATCGGAATTCCAAAACCTATTATGAGTTTATTTTTAATAGGTGGGATCAACCAAGAGGAATGATTGTGGACAAAGAAACTACAAGAGAACTGACCATAAAAGATGTGGAAAGAGATGAAGTTGAGAGATATTCCCCCATATCCCTCTCAACCCATTCAGGTTCTGCAGAATAAAAATAAGAAGCACCAATTGAAAAAAAGAGGAGGAAAAAAGAGAAAGTGTTGAAGAAGAAAAATGATGCTAAAAGGAAGTAAAAGTTGGAAGTTGACAAAGCAAAGGCTATGGCAGTAAGTGAAGAAAAAATGGAAGTCGAAGAAAAAATGGAAGCTGAAGAAAAATCTGTTGTTGAAAGGGAAAAGGAGTGAACTGAAGCATCAAGAATAGCGGCAGAATTATAAGAAAAGGAAGCAACAAATAAAGTTGTTGGATATGAAAGAGAGAAGAAGGATGCATAGGATAGAGAATAATATACACACCCAATGGACTTGGATTTCCTTGGAACGTACACTGGAGGCACATAAACATAAAAAAACAAGTAGTGTGTTAGGTCTTGGACCTTGGGAACCTTTTTGGTCGACTGAAATAATGGACATATGAAGTTTCATGTATGATATAAAAACTGGTTGGACCGTACAAGAAAGGGTTTAAAAAGTTCCAGAAGCAAAGGGATATCCTCTATCAGTAGTAACCCAATTGCTCGTTATAGTAGATGCCAGGGAAAACCTTGTGGCAACAACTAGGGAATAATTTTCATTCATGGATGCAACTGTAGATAAAATACAAAGGTTGTTCCAACAGAACGAGGAGAAATAAATGAAGATAAAAGAGTTATAAGAGAAGATCCAAAAATTAAGGATAGATGAGAGAAGTCTTCTCAGTTTTAAAGCCAGCACGGGAAAAGTGAGAAATGAGTTGGAAGGTGCCATCATCGATATGTAAGCCAACCTGCATCTCTTCCAAAACATAGTTGCAACAATTACTGAACAAAACAAAAGGATACAAATGTACCTGATACAATACAACACTATCCGGGAAGGTATAACAGACATTGAATATACTTCGATAACATAAAATCCTGATGCACCTCTAGAATTATACAAACCCTTGAAATCAGCAAGGAAGACATATTTGTATATGCTAGATCATTTCCAATAGGTAGGGAAATGAGCAGACAAAGAAGTGACCAAAGAAATGGGTATTTTCTCTAGAACTCACAAAGATGCCCAAGAGTTGATAAGGCATGGTCAGCTCCCAATGTTAGACGAACTTGGGAAGAATTTAGTCATGGAGGAATGCATTTCAGGAAAGTACAAGTATAAGGAGACAAATAGTTGAAACATCAAATTTAGTCTCAATTAATCTTATTGATCAACATTTGATACATCAAATGAACCTGCATACTATGATACAAGCTTACATGACAAAATTGGAGAAGGATATGAGTTCCTTGGATGATAGTGTTATAGCAAGATTTTCCTCACCCTATGCAATCTTGCAGAGAGGGCCTTATTCCATTCCCCCATGCAGACTTACCTTCCCTGATTGATAAATCCAGAGACAAAAACAAATATTTTTCCACTTGTACGCACCTTGAAAGATATAAATCAAGTGTATACGTTGGCTTCTCCACTATAGCCCGTGTGCTTCTCCACCTCAGCCCATGTACATCAGGATTTGTGCCAGAAAATCAAAATTAAATGTTGGGTTTCCATGTCATGACAGGAGATCTCTGATCCTTGGCCTTCCATATACCAGAAACGTTCTGACTCATCCCTTCAGTTGCATTTTGAAGGCTATAAAGAATACAATTATGATCTATGGAAAATGGAGAGAATTCAACTTTGAGAGAAAAGTTACTTTGGAGAAATCATTACTTCATTATTGAGTTTGCATCCCTTTGTACTTTAAGTCTAAACATAATGTTCAGTCCCCAAGCTCTTCCCTTATTGATGGAGAACCTCTTTGTCTCCTTTATATGAGCTTGCCTTTGGTGGAGGATTGAAGTGGTGGAGGCCTAGTTGGAAGGAACTTAGTTTCTTGGTTCTGAACTGTGCCGACACGAAATTCTATAATGTTTTTACTTCTGTTGATCATTTATTAATAGAAATACTCCTTTCCCATCCAATTGATATCTTGAAAATATATGTTTTATGATCCATGGGCTTGTTTGTTTTGTGTATTGATCAATTATGATATCTAATGTGCTAACCTGTTATATCATCACTATATGCTTGCTCTACTTTTTTGTTGCAAACTTGTTGTAGGTATAAAGGTTTGGGTCAAAGTGCTCAATGGTGGACATCATCAAATTTTTGGACGAGTTAAGCCTCTTTCTTACTTCTCTTGCACATTAGTTTATATAGCATATGTTGGAATTGAGTCGATTTCTACAGTCATACCTTTCTATTGTAGTTCACCCTAGACATAGAGATATTTTCCTTGTAACAGATAGCGTGGCCATGATAAAATCAATTTTGAAGAAGCTATATTATAGGAGGATTGAATCACTGTATAACCATTTGGAAGTTTGGATGACTTATCTCTAGAGTAAAAGACCATAGGAAAAGGACAAACCAATGTTTTCTCTTTCATCTTTTTCCTAACCACCTCAAGTTTCATCCTTTTGTGCCACTTTTCATGAGAGAAAGAAATGTGAATAGTTTGTAACCTCCTTTTCAAGAAGAAGGTGAAAAGGAAAATAGGAGTTAATATTATTTGTATAAAAGAGACTAGAGAATCTTAAAAAGGGGACTTTTTTAGAGTTTTGTTTTTTCAAGCATTGTATAGACCCAAGAATTGTTTCAAGAACTTATACAATGTTAATGAATATTGAGAAGCCCTTAGGGACAATATTTTTAGAGTAAATATTGTATAGAAACTAATCGAAGCTTTGAACTACTTCAAGTGAAGATGTTTTTTGTTTCTATGGACTGTAAGAATGCTTTGTTTGCTATAGACTAATTCTTATGCAATCTTAATTATATATTTTATAGTTATTGGTATTTCTTTGAATATCTCCATGCCTTGAGTTTCGTGAGTTGTTATAGTATATGTTATTCTAATTTGGACTAATCTTATTATATACTTATATATGTTATTGCTTCCAATCTTTCTCTTTTAACACAACTAATTGTGCTAAATTATTTTTAAGATTTGGTTACATTATAACTCATTGGTTACTTTAGATTTGATCTTAGCTAGGATAGGTTACCATAGATTAGTGATATATTAGTTGTATTTATATACATGGTCTTCATATACATCTTTTCATTGCATCCATCCTCGCATTGGTACATCATACCTTAACCGGTAACAAAATCAAAGATTAGCAATAATGGCAGTCGAGGCAAATCCCATATGAGACTCCTAAACCAAACAATGTATAATCTAATTGGGACCTTATATCGGGGAGTACCCCTTGTTGTTGTCGGGCAAATTTAGACCCCTCAACAGAATTGGTGCTAGAAGGAGGGCCATATTTTATGGATTACATACATGAATTAAACAATAACTGAAATCAGTCTTCAACAAGTAATCCTAACTCACAATTTGCCTTATTTCCTCTAGTTGAGTTTGAACAAGAAGTTATTTACAAAGACTCGAAGGATAATTTTGGAAGTGTTTCTTGGAGTCTAGAAATACATTATGAAACCTAGTTTCACATACCTCGAGAAGAACTTCATGAAACACATAGAATCATTCATGCTTATGAAAAATTACTATGAAAATTACCCACACCTTTCGAACTTCCTAGAAGAAAATACACCCATGTAGAATGCCCTAACATAGACCCTTATTTTTAAGTCGATTATGTAGATGATCTTATTGAAACTTCATTACACAAGGTTCCAGGACCCTTAAGTAGAGTTGTGCATTTCTTCACCAAACCCGAAGAAGAATAATTTGAAGTTGAACAACATGAAATCACCTTAGAAAAAATAATGGGAGAAAAAAGGAATCTTAAAGAAGTCATACCTCGATGGAGAGATGAAGGAGCTCTAAATCTAGATGGATAATTTCATGAACTTCCAAGGAAATTTGATAGACTCTTACCTAAATTTGATCTATACAAACCTAGATCCTGGAAGATCATGTACATAATTTTGTTTTGGTCATACATCTTCTAGGAGTACAACATGAATATGTAATATGTAGATTATTTCCTTATACTTTTTCTCGGTAATCCTCTACTTGGTATTTCAACTTACTTGTTGGATCAATTACAGACTTCAACAGTTTAGAAAGGCTCTTTATGAGGAAGTTTGGACAAAGAAAAACAATTGCATCTCTACATAATGAGCTAGGAGCCATCAGAACGGAAAAAAGGGAAAGAGTAAAAGATTTTAACCAAAGTTTTATAAATGTCTTGATTAAGTTTCCCATGAGGTATCTCTCTCTCAATATTTATCCATTGAATATTATAAAGTTTCCTTAACCCACCCATCGGGATGTTTGTAAAACAATCTAACAAAAACAGATTGGAACTAAACTTTGATGAAGTTGAAACTGTGGAAAGAGAATTTTCAGAATATTACCAACATCCTCATTATGAGAAGCCTAAGTCGACTGGGAAGAAGTCATTTTTATTAACTAAACAACCTAACAAGGAATCCAGGGATATTGATAATGTGGTTAAAATTGTTAATAAATTATCAAATGAAGTGGTGGAATTAAAAAGGAATGTTGGTGAAGGATCATCCAAACTCTGAAATTTATTCCCATTTTTCAAGAAACAGGACAACCCACCACAACCATCAGAAACCCCACACATTCCTTTCAATCTAGATAGTTTCAGTAATGATAATTTTTTCTCTTACCATCAACAAAATCATCTTGAATGAATGTTTCCTTAGTGGATCAACTCTATGAAATTGGTAATAAATCAGTTTCTAGATCAAGATATTTTAGATAATGAAATTCATGCACCAGATCCTTCTAATACTACTAAAGAAGAACCCCCAATATCATCTATGCCTTTCTAGGATTGGTGTGTGGAATATGGCAATGAACAAATCGAATAAATCTTTGTCGGAGATACTCAATTTGTAAAAGGTGTTTCCCTAAAAGGTTAGAATTTGCATAGAAAAGTTCCACCATATGGAACTTCATCTCTCAAAGGATAAAACATGCCTCTTAGAAAAATAACACCTCCCCCTATTCTCCCAAAACCAAACAATATAGTTCTAGAAACAACTAGTAATAAAACTGGCAAGAATGTTGTAGGAAATAAAGATAAACCAAGCACATCTAGCAATGTTGAAAATAATGAAAAAGTGATTCAAGGGAAATCTGGGAAAGTTAATAATGATTTGAATTCACTTGCCCTATATTATTATGTAATCAAAGATATTATCACCTATTATGTTCTACAAAAAAAATTCTCTCACCCCTTACTTTCTTCATTACAATTTGTTTTTGTATAGGTTACAAATCCTCATTATATTTTGTTAAAGGTTCAAAATATTTATCATGTGGGTCAAAATAATTTTATGTTTTTAGGAATGATATATATTTAGTATTGTAATATGGGATAGGAGGATTTATGCACATGCTTATAATGATTTTCTCATGACATCATTTAGTTTTAAATATTTCTACAAAAGAGTTGACACGATTCTTTGGGTCTCAATCCAAAATAGAAAGGGTTAAATGATCGTAATCATATTTCATGTCATAAATCATGTTTCATGATTACCAGAGTTAGATAAATTATTTTCAAGTCAATTCCATTCAAAAAATGCCAAAGGACATCTTTTTCAAGGCGCTACAAGAACTTCCATCATTACGAGTATTGTTGGAGAATTTTGAAGACATGGAACATCCTACCTAGAAGAATGAAAGTTCAAGGTGGTTATCAAGTATGAAATAAAAATCATAGCATGCATAGGTGGCATTAATTTCACCTGCACGTATCTATCATCCAAGATGTCATGCAGATGGGTTTTTAAAAACAATTTTTAATCAACCTAGCGGTATTATTTTCTACTCTAGTTTCACATTGCAGCTAGTTTATTCAAATGTCCTCCATATAGCCAACAGATCCTGTATATATCTCCACATAGACAAAATATCCCACTTCTTCAACAATTAATCCAGTCTCTTGGTTGTGACAACATATATGGGAAAAAGTGGACATGTAAACAGAAAGGAACCCAAAGGACCTTAGCTTATGGAGGCATATGAAAATGTCAAACATGTCTTCAACCAAGATGGACGGTATATGTATTGTGCTAAATTAGATGGTTACCACTATGATTTAGCTTGGGAATTCGGTGACGGATTTGATGGACATAGGGTTTGGATTAATAATATGATAATGCAAGTTACAAAGGAGTCAACAACAACAACATGTAATCTCCCTTTTGATGGTGAAAAATAGTTCAAGAACAAGTTAATCACAAGTGGAGATGTCAATCAATTTTTGAAACCAAAGCACAGAGATAAAAATTGGGCTAAGATTATTCCTAAGGATTGGATAGTTGATGAATGGTTGGAGGCTTTGCAAATTCTAAAAGTCTATCACATGTGAAGGTCATTACAATACTGTGTTCCTGTTTCATCTTTGATTTCTCCTTCACTTGTCTGGAATTAAAAGGATGAGCTTGCCATACTATTTCATGAGATACCTAAATAAATTGGCTATGAAAATCCAAGAGAATACCCTACATGGTATATACCACCAAGGGTTAATCAAGACACTCATTAAGGGAGAGTGGGAGAAAATACAAAGGACATGGGATCAATTCTTGATCTAGTAAGGGATTGAATCAGAAGTTCATCCTCGCACCCAAACGTTTCCTAACAAATTTTTTGATCCAATAGAAGGAGAATCATCAAGCACATGTCAACCTATTGTTTCAAGGAAGAATAAAAGGAAAAACAATTTGAATATTTCATATGAACAAGTTGAGACTACTCCAACCAGTCTACAAACAGGTGAAGGATCTTCTCATGTGTTGGGTGAAGGTAGGCATCCTTTGCCATATGCAAAGAAGGTTTGTATTAGAAAATGTAAAAGGTTAGAAAAACCTATGATGTTGAATGATATTCAAGAACTTGAGACAGTAGTGGTACATTCAATCCCTGTACAACCTAAAGAACCTACTCCAAATATTGTTCCTCCTATTTCTAGTTCTTCTGAAGATGATGCTTATAGATATAAAGTTCTCGTAAGGAAAAGAAGTACTAGGCCACAAAACAAGTTCACATTGAAATATAAATCCATGTATAACCCTGAAATCAAGGATAAGGTTATAGTAATTGATGAGGAACCTACACACCCTAATGTGGATCCATAAACAAGCAAGAAAATTTCTACAACCAAATCTATGAAGAAGAATCCTAAAAAGGAGGATATAGCAGCAAATAAAAAGGTTCCTACAAAAAAAGTTTTTTATTTTGAAAGACAATAGAGGATGTTGGCGCAAGATTGATTAGACCAAGGTTCTTCTCAGGTCACCAACAAAAGGTACCATGTAGTCTAAAGTGCTATCATTTTCATCTCCTTCGAAGAGAAGAAGTCTCACCCGAGGCATTGTTGAGACAAAAGGATAGGGAAGGGAAAGGAGAATACTTAGGTGGGTTCACAAAACCCTCAAGATTCATCAGGATCTTGCACAAGACATATAACTATAGATTAGATTGGAACTCATACACTCAGGAACTAAAACTAATTAGGTTGCAGAAAGAATTCATGTACAGAAACATCACGTGGAACTTATGAAGCATAAAGAAGTATTGTAAAGATACAATGCAGAAGTATAAACACAGAAAAACACAACATATTTTGAAATTTTGGATCCTTCTTCATATATTGTCTTCAGATATTTCTCAATTACAACCTTAGGCATACAAATTAGTTCTTTGTTACAAAATCCTGTCTCTGGACCCATGTCACAGAGCCCTAATTCTGAAAATGGTGTACAGATTACATTACAAAACTAAAAACCCAACTTCTCAACAATAGACAACAACCACTATGAAACCAACCTAACAACAAGGGGAGAACCGAACCCTTTTACAATAACACTCATTCCTATATATAAGCTAAGTTGTGTCTTCTAGATTTGTCTTGCATGCTTTCTTATTCTGTTGCAACTGTTGTTTCTTTGTTGGCGTTGCGTTGTCCTTTTCGCAATTGATTTTTGTTACTTCTCCTTGCTCTGTTGTCCAGCTTCTTCTGTAGTTTGTGCAACTCGTACTATGCCAAAAGTGGGACTGTAGTCCTTCTTGCGTAGCTTCTTGTACAAAAACAAAGGGCCAATAGGCTCTGACCACAAGCCTTGACTCATCGTCGAGTTAAGTACTCGGCTCTTTCGTAGCTTCTAGGAGCAACTGTTGCTTTCCCTTTTCCTCCTTTTCCTCTTTTCGTTTCTCTTATGCTTGCACTTTCTCTTGTTTTTCCTCTTCAAATGAAGGGCCCAACTCTGGGACCAACTCCAAGGATCGCTTCTTAACTTCTTGAAATCTTCCAACTTTATCTTGCCATTTCCTAGTAAGGAGTGAGGCCTCTACCATGAACTGTTGGGTCGCATCTATAGTACATACCTTGGGCTTGGATGCGACCAAAGAGTTCCATTCAGAATCTATTGTTGCATCAACTTGATGCATTTTCATATAAACTATCTGAATGATAGGTCATAATTCACGCAGCTCCTTCTTAGCTACATATTGAGCCTCAAATAGAGAGTTCGTCTCATTGTCCTCTTGCTGAATCTGATAAAACTCTATTGTTGCTCCAGTGAATCCATCGTAGTTGCAACTTCTTCATTCGGAACATGTATTCTAGTGCGCACATCCTCCAAATTCTGGTTGCACCTAGCGATGATGCCCATCTAGTCATTGTCTTCTATGAAAATATTTGTGCACTCAATTGTGTGCTTATACAGTGTTGCTCGATTATTGTTTCCTTCCAGCACTATCTTCTCCATCTTCTCCTACAACTTTCGAGGATTCTACTATGTTTCTTGTTGAGTCTGTCGCAACTGCACTTTCAAATGCTTAGTGCAAATGGCCAATTGTGACCATGCTCCTTGGAGTAGTTCAATATGATGCTCTGAATCTCCTGCATCCCTGGCTTCGGGCAGTTGGGGTGCGACCTTCTGAATTTTCGGCTAGGATTCAACAAGCCTTTCTTGAACTCTTTCTAGTTTGTGCTTGACCTAGATCTTTTCATGTTCTTCTTGTTTTCTACATGCTTTCACAAGGAACTCTTCTTCCCTTGTGACCTTGACAGACCTCTCAGCCTGCTGGAGCCTCTACTCTAGTTGAATGGTTGATGCTATGATAAATCCAACTAACTGTGTTGCTGGCCACTGTGAAAGTTCATAGGAATATGGGGTTGCGTCCCTGGATGCTTAGGTCTACAGTGGAAGTCCACTGGTCGTTGAATGTTCTGAGTGGTTTTTGTCCCTTGGGCATGGAAGCAAGTGAAGATCAAGTAAGAAAAGTGAGAATGTGAACTGTGCGGAAGACACAGTCACTGTTAATGGGTCAAAGTGAACAAAAGAGAAGAAAAGATGGAGCGAAGCCTGAGAATGAAAGTTGTTAGACGAGGAGATTGGGAATGACAGATAAGAAATAAAGAAGGATCATGGGTGAGTCAAAAAGTGGATAAATCCACCATTGGATGCTTTGGAGCACCACATGAGAAGGAAGGAAAGAAAGTTCGGCGAAGCCATGAAAATATGGGTCAAGTTGACCTAGGGTTTTAGACACCTAGGGTTTTGGTATCTAGGGTTTTGGACACCTAGGTTTCGACCTAAGGATGTCGGTGAATGATTGTAATGTATAAATAGAGGTCAAGAGGACCTACGTCGGGTTGTCATTGGTTGGTATCAAGATACGTTATCATTGTTGCTAGGGATCGATCTGATTGTTGTGAGAGACTATTGTGGAGAGAGAGAGAAGTGTTGAGTGTGAGAGCCTTATGGTATTGTAAGATATTCAATTGGGTGAGAAGATCAATCTTGTAGCTGGGTGTGTAGGGAGGGGAGAGAAAGAGAGGAGAAGAGAAGAGATCTTCTATCTAAGAGCACAGATAAGAACTGTATGCCTTACTCAAATATAATATAGCACAATTTTGTGGATGTAGCCCTAGAGAGAGGGTAAACCACATATTTTTTGTGTTGTGTGTGAATGATATTCTATCTCTATCATTGATATATTGTAATTGCATTACTGTCTTAGATATGATAAGTAGATGTGCAAATTAGATCTAAGTTGATGAGTGATATATGAATGATGTGTTGTTCTTGTGTTAAATCCACTTGATATTCCCTTTGGTTGTAGACATCTATGTCATGAAACCCCCTCATAACTTCTTTGGGTGATACTGCATCGGCTTCGCGGGTGTTGCCTAAAGGGCCAATACTTAGGGCTTATTGGTGCACTCTTGGAGTTGAACCCTGACTATTCCCCTATGCCAACAAATGGTTCTATTGTCAGGACCAGAATCTTCTTGAGCGAATGTCAAGGTGGTTTCCATCGAAGACAGAGATTCAAAAGTGGATAGAAGATCAAGAAAAGGACTTCGCTCAAGCCCATAACAAGAACCCTAGTCTTAGTTCAAAGGATTGGTTGGAGAAACATATTTTTACTGATATACACAAGATATTCTTTGGAGGGCTCCATCAAGATCTATACGAGTGGCTAGATAAATTAGGAGATACCCAGTTCAAGATCCAATCTATACCTCCTGTGGTTTGGACGTCAGAGCTGATCAAGAAGGTCAAAAGAATTGATAATGTTGTATCACGAGTTGTAGATCACTGGTTTGATAGCACCATTAGAGGGTACATCACAGAGTTTGTCATTGACAGAGTATAATCATACAACCAAGCCGAGAGATATTTCTTTAAGGGACCTAGAGGGAAATTTCTGCATTTTCTGAAGCTGAGAATCAAGATGTTATTGCATGAGAAAAACATCTTGAAGACACAATAGATTGGTTGTATCAAGAAAGGCTAATGTTCAAAAATTTGGACAACGACAACGACACAGAAGTTGGACATACGTGCAGTGGGAGAGTGTTCAAAGAATTTCACCTTTCAAACCTGTTCAAGAAGAACTACGGGGGGGAGGGTTTCTACAGTGGAAAAGAGGGTTTCTACAGTGGAGAAGAGGTATATCTGACAAACGAAGAACATTCATAACCCACTAGGGCATAGGAAAGAGAAGCTGAAGGGCTTCGTCAAAGAGAACCTGAAACCTCAGAAAATGCTCAGAGCATTGAAGTAAGTAATTTTATCCCTCTTGTTGATTCAGTAGTATTAAGCAACCAGAGTGATCCCAGCCACCAAAGTACCCAAAGCACTGTCAATAGTAGTCAACCACATATTCAGTCAATAACCCTAGGAATATCTATCGCAGATGAGATGAGGCTTCCTATTTTTAAGGGAGATGGATCTGAAGATCCTGATCAGCACTAGTTTCTATGTGAAGCCGTATAGAACATTAAGAATGTCACAGATGAAGCTGTAAAAAAAAATCAGTTTAGTACAACTCTCAGAGACTGTGCACTGAGTTGGTACATGAAACTTGTTCAAATACTTGCATAGCCTAAGCCACTGAATCAGATTAAGAATGTGTTGATTGCAGAGTTCAAGAAACCTAAGTCAGAGTCACAATGTATTATAGAACTTAAGGAAATCAAGCAGAAGGTAGTTGAACCTGTTTGGGAATTTGATCAGAGATTCAAGACTTTAACATGTTGATTGACTTTTTAGATCACATATGAACATAACAAAGAATGGTTCATTGCTTCTCTTCTGCCACACATAAGAGTTCCTCTGATGCAACAAAATATTTCTTCACAGTCTGAGGCACTAGAGATCGCCATGAATATAGAATCAACCCCTATGGGAGAATCCATCTCAGGTATGAGTTAGATCTTGAGTCAGCTAACTAGTTTGTCTCTGCAGTTTGAAGATATGAAGAAAGACAAGGGAAAAGATAAAAGAGAATATATCTAGTGTGTGAGATGCAGATCGGAGGGCCATGACAATGAACATTGTCCCCTATTCAATGAATACCTAGATTTTGGAGCTCTGATCCCTTTGAATCAAGTCACCATACCTTGGTGAAAAGTATGCCGAAATAGACATCACCTTGGTGAGTGATACTACATCAAAAAGTATTTTCAAGCACCTACAAACTTGTACTACACATTATATAAGTCCATAGGACATGATGATAGGGATTGTAGGGCTTACTATCTCATGCATGAAAGGTCGAGAGACATATATAAGATTCAAGGAGAAGTACAACAAGAAGGAAACACTACGCAGTATAACTCTCCTAGGAGAAGAAACTTCAATCCTCGTGGTGTATTCAGAGGAAGAGGATGAGGAGGAGAAATGGGTTGAGGTTGAGAACAAATCATCTATTATAATTTTGCACAACCAGGTGTTATAACCCTAATTTGCACCATACATACTTACCTGGCATCAGGCCATCTCAGATTCCTTCTTTGTCAAAACATTGTTGAACAACTCTTCTTAAAAACCCCTTTTATAAAAACCCATGTGCCCTACTCCATTACTGCACGCATGTACATGCTAGTTGACCCAAGACAACCTGCATGTACCTACAAAAGCATGGAAAAAGGAAATTTGTTGACGGAACAAACAGCTTTGGGTAAGTTAACTAAACCTTTCGACTATGCATGGTCGATCACTTGTCCAAATACCTAGCTTCTTCTAGCCTATAAAAGAAGGGTTGGGGGTCCCATTTGAAAGGAGGAGAATCATAGTAAAGAAACTATACCTGATTAAGCATTCCCTTTGTCCCAACCTTTAGCCATCCTTGTGCAAAGAGAAGTATAAAGAAAAGAAGTTGGAAGACAATGGAAGAAGAGCCCATGACCAGGATCAAGGAGAAGTTGCCAACTTTATCATTGTAAGGTATCATTGTGAAGTTAATAAAACAATTTATTTTCTCATCCCGCCATATGATATTTTCATCATTGGAATATTGATTGTATGATTGATTAAATATCTAACCTATTAGTTCATAGATCAAATGCATGTAGAGTTATTTTTTTGTCTTTAGTGAATGCAGGTCAGCATTGGGAGGAGAGTTGCATTCAAAGAATGACCAAGCGTGAAAAGGGATCGACATCAAAAAATGAAAAATAAGGTACGTCAACTTATTCTCTTGAGCCTTGTATTTACATATGAGTAATGGGGTTTAGGCATGGGATGATCGTAAAAATTAAGAATCTTTAGGTCATTTATGCATGCATGATAAAACTCTTAGTGCTAGTCTGTAGGAGGGATTTCCCACCCACAACAGAATTGGCGACCATACTGGGGATCTCTAGGGTTTCTGGGAATATTTTTTCTTGGGTATTTTTAAGAACTGGTTTCATTCCTTGTTTTCAAAGTTTTTGCAAAAGTCTGAGCTAACAGATATTCTGGTATTCCATACCAGTTATCTTTGTTTCTTTGCTTGACTGCATTTTTTTAGAGACCCACAGAGGTACACGTGGCCTGTATAAGTTCTTCACATGTGTACCCACGCCCTACCTTCCCACAGCCCACGTGTACACGCTAGCTGAGGAAGTGTCAGTCGTGTGTATGATTCCAAAACATTTCTTCTAGAGAGGTAGTCATCCTCTCCCCCTTCAGAAATAATCCTTCTTAGGGGTTTTCTGGAACTCATTCTAGTCTTTGTTGTTTGCAGTCTATAGCTTAGCTTTCACCTCAGATTGGTTTTGTTCTATGAAATTTTCCTTGAATTGTTTTTCTTTTCTATCAAAGTAAGTTTTTGAGTCTTCAAGAGATTCTGGTTCTCAATGCCAGTAGTCTCTGCCAGTGTTTGATTTCTTGTATTTTGATTTTTGAAGAGTTGCAGAGGTACACGCGGCCAACATAAGGTCTGCATGCGTGTACATGTGCTCTAACCTTACACAACGCATGTGCACACATTGGATTTTGAACTGTCAATAGTGTGCCTGTTGAGAAATTTTTTGTTTAAGGAGAGGCAATCATCCTCTTCCTTATCAAAAGTTATACCTCTCAGGGATTTCCTTGATTTAATCTTGGTCTCTGTCATAGTAGTTTTATCCTAGGTTGGATTCTAGCATAGCTTGCTTTTTCATTGAAATATTTCTTGTGTTTCCTAGCTTTTTAAACTTATTTTTAACTTGAAATTTTAAGAAAAATGAGTTTCATTTTGAAAAAAAATTCCCCCTCGTGGCTGGGGGGCACCATGAATCGTGCATTCATCAATTTCTTTTAGAATCTTTTGTTATTTCTTCTTTGATTGGAAGAAAATATAATAATAATAATAATAAAATAGTTTGTTAGATCTCTTTCTTTCCTAGCATTTTCTTTGCATTGTTATTTGAAAAAGAAAAAGAAATTAGCATATCTTTGTGTTTTCTTCTAAATTTAAAAGCATTTCAAAAAAAAAAACAATAAGAAATATAATCATTCTTTGCCAGTGTTCATGTAAGTTTCATCATTTTTCACAAATATTCTTAACAACATCAGTTGCACTACCATACCCCTTTTGAGTAAATCAAGCCTTAAAAAGAACACTAATTAAAAATTACTAGACTTTATGTTTGTAGTGTCCATCAACTAGATTAGGCTAGAGCCTTGATTTAGGTTAGAGATGAAACTCTTCAAGGCTATAAAAAAAACATATGAGTCTTTGCTAAGGAGTGTAGAATTCCAGTATCATGAAAGTTATCCGAGATCCCCCTCTAACACAAGGGATAAACACGAGGTTGCGTGCGGAAAGGTAGCTGAGATAACCCCTCCAAAGCTGGACCAATCATAGTGGAGAACACATATAGAGGGATTTTCTTGGTATTTCATCGATTGCATTTTCCACGGAGCTTCGTGGGTATCGAATCCATTCAAGGTCCTCAGTTGTCTTCCGTACAACTTGCTTTCGATACCCTTGGCAGGTTTTGGGCTTGATACCCTGCTCATTGTGGTCTACCCAACTGTCGACTATACCCACATGGTGATTGTTTGCGCACTGGAAACGTAGTTGCCTATAATCTTTCTAGTGACATACATATGTGACTACGGGGGTATACCGCGGTACCTAGGACAAAAATCGGGCCACGCTTTGCAGAGTATACCTGGAGGGTGCTTATATTTTTGAGTTTCACTTGCACCGGTAATTTGCTCTAGTGTTGGTTGGTGTAACTGTTCTTCTAACTAGTTAGTCATTTTATTGATTTGCCTTTAGGAACTTTTAGTGTGTGCTCTATGCTCCCTAGTTTTCCATAGTGAGTTAGTTAGTCGTGGCTTTGGGTCTCTGACCTAGGGTGGTATACCACCCACTCCAACGGTTGTGAGGACGTTTTTGTCTTCCACTTAGAAACATGGAGCCACATCTTTATAGGTGTTGTTTTGATACCACTAGTTTTACAGAGTTAGTGTGTGAGACTTTTACAGATTTGAACGATCCCGCAAAGGAAGAACCTATGCATATGTTAAGAACCAAACATCAATATGTTGATTAAGGTTGGTTTTCATTGATGTCAACCCTTGAAGAAAGACCCATAGCACAAAGTTTTGGGTAATGGACCCAATAGTGTTTGATGTAAATATGACTCATTATTGTTTT